>JAHIAM010000412.1:0-27325 GCA_021605205.1 Aegilops longissima
CTAGATGTTCCCTTCAAAATGGCCAATTGTTGGCGCCCTTCCCGCTCATTATTTGGGAAGAGGCCCAGGGCCTACCTCTATAAATAGGACTAGCCACCACAGAGAGAGGAGAGGACCGACCAAGGGGGGTCGAACCTACCAGAGAGGGAGAGAGAAGCGACTGGACTCACCCAAGCAGTCCGCACCAGCTCAAGAACAGCCCCTCGCGAGGCTGTTCTTCCTTTGTACTGTTCATCATCAGCCCCGGAGGCAATCCACCACACCACAAACTAGAGTAGGGTATTAAACCACAATGGTGGCCCGAACTAGTATAAACCTCGTGTCCCTTGTGTGTTCTTCTTTCTAGCTTAGATTCCTTGCGAGCCTTCGACACGTGAGCTGGTAGGGGAAAGATCTTCGCGCGCACCCCAGAGTTCGAACCTCAAGGGTCTGCCGGAACCCGAAATCCGACATTTGGCGCGCCAGGTAGGGGTGCGCCGGAATCCTTCCTCCGCCGCCTCGCGTTTCGTCGCCTCGTCGTTCGATGTCAAGCGACCCGGCAGCCGACGCCGACCGCTGGGCGGCATGGCCCGCCCATGCCGTGCCGCCAGCCCAGGGCGACCTCAACCTTGCACCTCGGGCAGCTCATGCTCCGCAAGGCGCTGCGGGGCGCGGGCGACACGGCCAGACGCCACATGCCCTCATGCCGCGGCAGGTGCGGTCAGCGGCCAGAGCCTCAAGCCACGCCGCGGCCATGGCACCGCACACCCGACGGGAGCAGGCAAACTCCAGGGCCGCGCTCACGGTGGCCCGAGAGCTGTTACGGTGCCGGCTTCTAGAGGGCGGCCGCGACGTGTTGTTAGAGTGAGTGGCCGAGCTCCTGGATGCCGCCGCCTCGAGGGCACCTCCTTTCTGCGTCCGGCTGCCGCCCCAGGTCTAGAGCGTGCCGTATGGCGTCCCCATACGCGCCCATGCAACCTCAAGCGGGCTCTAGGGCCTACTCGACGCCAACCTGGCCAGCAGCACCGGGCGGCAAGCTGCGCAGACCCCATCTCCGGCCGGCGAAGGAGCGCACGCCGTGACCTTTGGCCTCGGTGGACCACCACGCCAGCACTCTCAAGACAACGCTCCGGGCCGGACTGCATGGCATGTGGGGCCCTACAGCGAGACCTACAGGGCATCGTCCCCAGAAGTTTATGTGCCCCGCATGATGGATCAAGAGTGCGCATGAGAGTAAGACCATGGCTCGTTCCTTGGGCCTGGCTGGGGCGAGGAGACACCACAAGCTGAGTTCTTTCAGGAACCCCAAGAGGGCCTCGACGACTGCACCGGGCGACAAAGAATTATCTGGTACCATTAATTCCTCAGGAGCAAGCTTATGCTAACCGTGTGCCGCAGGAGGTACAGGTCGCCACGACAGGTGGCTGCCCCAACACTGCAGCCTCTTACCCCTGAGGAGGAGGGCATCGGGGGCTGCATGAGAGGGGCTGAGATCCGGGTTCGTCCCTGCGGCGCTTGGCGCAAGACATTCTCAGGAGGTAGGCCCTCTGTCGGGGAGGTGCCTCAGGGCCTGCCCCCGGCAGAGGACCCGTGGTCGTCGGGGAACTGGCTGGCGACCGCTCTACCCCATTGGCGCTGCCCTGGTCTCCGCCGCCGTCTGGCGGTAGAGTGTGGCGCAAGGCGGGGCCCTCATCTGGCGATATGAAGCAAGGCCGGTACCAGTGAAGAAGGCCCAGTGCCTGTGAAGCTCGCCGCCCCGTGACACTCTCACGTAATAATGAGTGGGGCTGTACACGCCCCGGAGTCTCCGGAGAGCCGCCCTCGGGCCTCGGGGGCTCCCTCCCACGCCCAGTGGCAGCACTTAGCTCCACGCTGGTGAGAAGACGTCGAAGACTAGACTAGGTGCCGGACGCGGCCTTTTGCTTTTTTGCCTTTTCCTCTGTTGACAAGTTTCTTCGATTTGAATTTAAGTTGGATTTGAGTTCGAGCCTTGCGTGCGTTTGGGGAAGGGGTGTTTAGTCTCATTCGAGCAATCTCTCGTGTTCTGGTTTCGGCTTTGCGTCCAAAGCTAGCGTCAGCCGCCTCCCCTCGCGAGCCCCTCGCGAGCCGGGCCGGGCCAACCGCATCCACAGCTCGGACGGCTGTCGCCACGCCCTCTCCGGAGGTTCTTATCGCAGGATCAATGGGTTCACCCAGAAGACACATATGGCGCTATGGCCCCACAGCCCCGCCGGGCTCACCAGGTCAAAGGTAAACGAGCCGGTGACCCACCACCAGCCGGCCGTTAAGCTCACACGCTACGTTAAGATTACCAGGGCATTTACCGCAAACCTTTACATGAGGGGCTTCCCCTCCCAAAATGCTCTCACAGTCTTCAGGGCCAAGCCCGAACCTCTTTTGTGCAGGGTAAACAGCGGTGGCAAACAATCAGTCGGACGTATCGCTCGCTGCGCCTTCTGGGTCACCTCCAGAGGCATCGCTGGCATCGCTGACATCATCGCCGCCACCAACACCTCCGCCAGCACCAGGACCGTCTACCACACCGCCTTCATCGGTGGCCATGATCACGCCGTCATCATCAGACGCGAAGGCCCTGACAAGGTCGTCCACGTGATCCTCCACCCATTGCGCCAGGTCGCCCCGGACGGCTATGGGCACCGGTGCGATGGTGGCATCGATCGAAGTGGGGATCCCTGTCCCGCAGATAACTGAAGACACGGGAGAAAGCGCGCCCGAGCAAGGCTCGGATCCTCTCCTCGATGAGCCAACGAGACCTCTCAGAGCGGTTCTCCAGGAGCGTCACCACGCCAGCAAAATACTAGAGGTTGCCGACATAGTTGGTCTCATGCGACTCCTCAGCGGCGGCCTCGCAAATGTTGCCCAGGGCCGCGTTAGCCCGTTCCCTGAGCGTACGGAGCATGGGGGCGTGATCATGCTCTAGAACCCGCCGCCTACGAATCTCGTCCTTGTTCTGCCGTGCGGTGGCCTCGGCGCCATCAATCCTCTGTCGGAGAAGAAGCAGTTCGCCGCGGGAGGAGGTCAGCTCCGCCTGCGCTGCGCAAAGGGTGGCTGCGGAGGAGTCCGCACCCCGCGTCACTTCGTCTAGTTTGGCCTTGAGGGCTGTGGTCCTGCCTCGCCGCCCCTGACCAACTCCAACCTCAACTCATATCGGCGCCGAGGCTGAGCGAGCTGCCACGTGGCGGTCGACCTCTTCTTGGGCTCGGGCACAAGGCGATGTCATCCTCCGCCTGAGCCACCAGGTGCTCCCTCGTCTCCAACCGCTCAAGGTCGAGGTTGCGCTCGGCGGCCTCCAGCGTCAGCGCTTCCTCGCTCTTCTGGAGCTCCGCTTGGTCGACGGAAGCCTCCTTCAGCGACACAAGTGCAGCCTGGCGCAACTCCACCTGCTGCTCCAGAGAGTTGCTCCAGGCTTGGAGCTCCCACGCATGCTCCTCCGCGTCCCTGCGCCGTCGGTCTGCTTCCAGGGCCTCCTCGACGGCTCGAGAGCGAGCCTCTCGCGAGGCCGCCAGCGACACCTCAGCCTTCGCATTGTCAAGATCACGCTGGTGACGCGCGAGGGCAACGGCTACCTTCAGCTTGCGCCACTCCTCAGCAAGGCGCAAACCTTCGGCCTCGAGACGCGCATCCTCGCTGGCAAGCTCCTCCCCGAGCCGGTTCACCGCGTCCGTCGCCCCATGGAGAAATTCTTGACGGAGGGCGCAACATTCGCAAGCACGCTTGAGCACGTCTTCCGCGTCACCCTCTGCTGCTGGTGTATGCGGAGGGCCCAGAGGCGGCGCGCCTCCTCCCGGTGCAGCGCAGGGGCCTGGCGCCCCAACAATCGCCGGACGGGCCTCGGCAGGAGCAGGGCTTGGCGCCGGTCCGCCCCCAGAAGAAGAGCTCAAGATTGACTTCAGCCAGCCACCGTCCGTGATCGAGGAAGGGGCGCGGGGCAAGATGGCTATGCCCCAGGAGAACTCGTGAAGGGAGGACAGCAGGCGCACAGGCCCGGGACGCCTAGCTGAACGGGCCACCTCTCCGACCGGTTGAGTGATAAGGGCGCCGCTTGAACCCGACGCACCAAGGATCAGCAACGAGGACGGAGCTTGGGGAGATGGCTCCTTGGCCGTCTCCGCGAATTCGGCAGGAAGGGCCCTGAAAGGCCACGGTCAGCTGCAAGAACCGAGAAGTGGAGGAGCAGAGAGAGCAGAGGACTTACTTGTCCGTGGCGAAGTACCTCCTACACTTCAACAAGCGGCAAGGGCGATCGTCACCGCCCGAGGCCTCCTTCCTCTTGCGGAGGGCCACAAAGTCTACGCGGAACCGGCCTAAGCGCTCGACGTAGGGGTCGGTTTGTGGCATGGAGGAGACGGTAAGGTGATCAACGCCAATGGGACCAGCCTGGGGGATGCCACTAGGCGCCGCCTCATGAGGGACTACCGGGGCCTCGGGAGCCCCAACCTCGGGAGCCGGAGACCGCGACCCCTCACCTGTCACTATTCCGGAACGAGCTCCGGAAGATGCCGCCCTCAGGGCTCCGCACGGCGTCACCACCTCAACATCGTCCCCTTCAACTCCTGATGGTTCTCGTCTCCCTGCTCCATCACCTGAGACAGAGCCACTTTGGGCGACCGAAAGAGCGACCACGGCAACCGGGTTCTCGCGAGGCCCCTTGAGGCCAGCCGGGCGCAGCCCCCACTCGTCAAAGCTGGTTATCTGCTTCATGAAATCGGCCTTGCCCGAACAGAGATACAAGAGGGCACCACCATGTCGAAGGCTGCCCGGGGAAGGATCGCCAACCAAGACCCTGAGCACCGTCCTCAGCACTTCAGGCGCCAGGTCCCCCTCCTGAAGTTGCATGCGGTCTTTGCGCCCCGCAAAGTCCCACATCCGATGAGAGTGGCACTGGAGAGGAGCAATGCGACACTAGAGGAACTCCTTCACCACCTTGGGCGCCGTCACGTTGAGCGCCCTCAAACTCTCGAAGCGGCGCCAGACGAATGCAAGCCGGGTGTCCGCGAGCGTCTCGTGACCCCAGCCTGAGTTGGGAATAGCAGGCAAGGTAGGGTGCGAGAGCAGGGGGCTGGGCACCCCAATGTCCACATACAACCACCGCTCTCTGAACTTGGCCTCAGGGGGAGGGATTCCGAAATCGATCCCCGAAGCAGCCGTCTCTGACACTGCAAGGAAGCTCACACACACCAAGCATTGAGTAGGATCACTCAGGCGCAAAGAGAAGAAGTGACGCAATAGGGCAACGGAAGGAGGGATGCCCACCATTGCCTCACAGACAAAGGCGAAGACAGCCAGGAGGGTAATGGACTCATGCCCGAGATGCATCATGTGGATCTGATAGTGGGAGAGCACCGCATTGAAGAAAGCGGAAAAGGGGGGAACCAGACCCGCACACAGGTCATCAGTGAAGAACCGGACCTCCGTGACAACCCTGTCGAAGGAGGCATGGGACGCAGGCCATGCTGTGGTCCTACCGCACTCGTTGGAGATGGTGGCAAGAGCAGAGCGGACCTTGCCCAAGGCCTCGGGGTTGAGTATGATAGATCGATCGACGGCGGGGGCCACCGCCGGAGGCGAGCGGGACAAAGGCGCGGGCTTCTTATCATTTTCCTTCTTCGTTGGCGCCATGGCGACAGGAAGGGTGAGAGTCCGAGTTGGTTTAAGGGCGGAAGTTGGAGCCAGAGGAAGAAGGAAGGGCCGGGAGTGCGCGAACGGCGAAAGGGGAATGGTTGTGTGCAACCCTGCGTCCGCTTAGCCGGGCGTGTGATGAGGCATCGTGGGGAAGCGGAGACGCCCACGACCAATCAATCGCCACGCGGCGCCCAAGGCCACAGGCTGTTGGGGCCCACGGCGCTTCGCACTTGCCCCTTCACTTCCCTGCTAAGACAAGTCCGGGCGCGTCTTGGGCCCGGGGGCTACTGTCGGCGTTTTGGGAACGGGGGTCCCCAGACTTGCCTGCCTGCGGCCTGCGGCATGGCTCAAGTGGGGGCCCAGCTTCATCAGCTCAAGCTCAAGACCCTCGCGAGGGGCCAAGCCTCGCGGGGCGAACGACAAGAACCTTCCTCAGGAGCAGCCTCGTCAGGCAGGCTCACGAGGAGGCGGAGAGATCAGGGCAGGGTACCTCACGAGGGTGCCCCGTGACGCAAGCCATGACAAACGAGACCAGGCGGGCGCCAGCCTGCACAGTGTCCTCGTTTCCCCTTTGGTGCAAAGGAGGCAAGCACAGGCCAAGGCATCAGGCAAAGGTTACCGCTTCGATGCAACAAGACCAAGACCAGCAGAGCGGCAGGACAGAGGTCATCGTGGAGCCCAGGACGACGTCACGGTCAGAGCCTTTGGCAGCCGAAGACCAACTTTAGTCAGGATAAGTGTACTAGATGTTCCCCTTCGAAATGGCCAATTGTTGGCGCCCTTCCCGCTCATTATTTGGGAAGAGGCCAAGGGCCTCCCTCTATAAATAGGACTAGCCACCACAGAGAGAGGAGAGGACCAACCAAGGGGGGTTGAACCTACCAGAGAGAGAGAGAGAGAGAAGCGACTGGACTCACCCAAGCAGTCCATCGCACCAGCTCAAGAACAGCCCCTTGCGAGGCTGTTCTTCCTTTGTACTGTTCATCATCAGCCCCGGAGGCAATCCACCACACCACAAACTAGAGTAGGGTATTACACCACAATGGTGGCCCGAACTAGTATAAACCTCGTGTCCCTTGTGTGTTCTTCTTTCTAGCTTAGATTCCTTGCGAGCCTTCGACACGTGAGCTGGTAGGGGAAAGATCTTCGCGCGCACCCCAGAGTTCGAACCTCAAGGGTCTTCCGGAACCCAAAATCTGACAGATTCCAAATAATAGTACATTTGATGTACTAACTAGATCTTCATAATCTAAAGCATGTTCCATACGTACACAGTGTTTATCACACAAAGTATAGTGCCCCACCCCCTACATTATGACAAGTATTTAACCTTGAGCCGCAAATGCCACACATTATCACAAATTATAACCAATGTTCTACATATTATATGTAGTATAACATGTTCACAACCACACCATGCATATCACCATTATATATATTCATTCATGCATGTGTCGGTTTAAAACACTATGATATCTTAATCTGAATCCACTTTTTTTAATAATGAATTATGATCTCTGTTCGTATTTTACACCCCACACAATCCTCTTCTCTTTGTAGCTAGGACTAACTTTCTATCGTGCATGCACACGCCCGCCCCCTCTCACTCTCCCTCAATGTCCCCTCCATCGCGCTCATTCGTTATTTCTCTTTAGGTCGTTCACCCATGGTGTGCGTAGGCCCCCGACTCCTTCTTTCCGGCACACACACCGGTCGATATACCTCTCTAGCCAAGTGTGCCTACCACAAACACACACTTCCCCTCTTCTCTTCTCACCGTCCATGCCCCCTATGTCCAATACGGTTCCACGCAGGTGCACACTCCCACCCATCTTTTCATCGATCTCATACTCACACACTCCTTCTCCCCTCGACATAGTAGGCCTCTCGCACCACCTCCTAGCCGCACCCCTCTCCCCATGTCCATCTCTCCGGACCTTATTTACTTCTAACACATGCATGCATGTATACCTACCGATCTCCCTACATATAAGTAGGTCGACTATAATTCTTTTTCCCCACGCACCGATCGACGTACCTCACTAGTTATGTCTCTCCCTTTCTCCGACACACGATGATTGACCTTCCTATGTAGTTACGTCTGCTTACCACAACCATATCGTCCCCCCTCATCATCCTTGCATACCTCCCGACCCGTCTCTCACACGCATGTGCATAGACAGGCAGACATCCCCTCTCTTATTGATATTACACTCGTACCCTCCATTTGTCTAGCAGGCCTCTCCCACCATTTGTGAGAAGGAACTCCACCACCAACCCTCCGACACTCTACCTTTGTCTCTATCCCAACCTTATTCCGCTGCTACACATATGCATGGATGTCGATCGATCTCCCTCAATACATAGCTAGGTCTCTCTCCTTCTCCACACATATACCAGTCGATCTACCCCTCTATAGTTAGGTCTCTGCCCCTCCCCCCCCACACACCAATAGTCGAACATTGTAGGTAGGTATCCATGCCACAGAGACAAACTCCACCTCTGCCCTCTCACATTCTAGTAGGCCAGCCACCCTGTATCTTTGACGTGGGCAAACACAAATTCGATGGCACTCTTTATCGATCGCGCACCCACACACTTCATCCCTGTTTTCGATTCTATCGATATCTCATGCCGATGATCCCTCCACTCTATTCTCGTGGATTGCTCCCTCTATATATGATATATCCTTGACTCTGTTTCACACACTTTTTTTGATAGAAAGACTGTAAGGGAACCCCCTACAGTATAATTGGTGCAACAAACCCAAATTGCAAGTACCATGCCTTGAACCTGGGTGGGTGGGCAGGCATCAACCCCTCCCTGCCACTAGGCTATGCCTTAGTCTGCCTGTTTCACACACTTTGCATATGTTACATTTTTTTGTTTGAGATATCATCGGCACATTGCCTCTGTTTTGCACAAACCATCTCTCTCACAGCCACCCACGTACGTACGTACCTGCATGTAAAGAAGAGATGCATGCATGATGCACATACTCACGTCTCGTTCCCGGCCACACTCGCGCGGGTACACGGTGGAGTTCATTTTTGTACGAAAAGGCAGCCCAAATGATAATTTGACGCATGTAGCTGTTGTTTACTCGAAGGAGGGTCATGTACCATGCGTAGATGGAACAAAGTTTGACTTGACGCATTAGTATTAAATAAAGTTATATTCCTCAATGTCACGTACAGAATATAAAATGATTGTCATCAGGAAAAAGAAATGCGCTCCACTATATACAATGGAGCCTGCCTGCCGGGGTTTGTCTTTTGTCACACTATCTCACACAAGGTGGCGGTGGCCTCTCTCTCTCTCTCTCTCTCTCTCTCTCAATGTTGGTCACTGATCCGGCCGCATCCCATCCTCCAGCGGAGAAGGAGGATGTGCATCGATTCTCCGTTCGACGGCGTTGAGGCAGCATGTCCCGATCTGCGGTACCCGCCATTCTCTCTGACCAAGCTCCTGCGCGGTAGGGCCTTTGCCACTTGCTCGCTGCCGCAGTATGGGCAGATACCGGCCGCCGACACCCTCCTAGTTACATCCCGACGACCCTCAGGTACAACTTCCTCCAGCCTTGCTCCACTGCCCATCTTCCCACGTTGCTGCATGTGGAAAATCCTGCATGTGGATCTTCTTTAGTTCTTTGTTTAAAATGTATCTCGGCCGGCGTACTTTCCATCTTGCAATCTCGTCCTCAAACCGTTTTTGATAAACCACCATGCTTCTATCTTTCCCTTATGACATGGAATATGCTTCTTTTTTGTCGGCGTATGTGTCTTCAACTCCTGTTATGAGGTAGTAATTGTTTCCTTTCTACCTCTTTTTGCAAACAGGGCTATCCCTTTCATGTCGTTGCTATTGCGACCTTTTGGTGAACTGCACAAATCACTTTTTTCTTAAGAGTGTTTTGTGCAATTCCGCAAAAATGTCACACGGGCAACGTTTTTACATTTCTGTGGGATTGCAGAAAGGGAGATTGGTTTTGCTATCCCCCGCATCCAACTCCGTGCCTAATCTTCTCCAACAAGTAGTTAGTCCTAAAGAGAGATCATAGAGGTGATCGGCTTCTATGTATGTGTGTTATGTTTCGTCATCTAGTTCCACTATTATTGTAACACACGACTGAATATCTTTGCAAACAAGGATGGTCAGCTCAATTTTAGTGGAACTACACAAAATGATCGGATTGTGATGTCCTACATACACCTCTTTCTTGGCTACAGAGCTGCCTGAAACTAGGTGCCAACCAATGAGCACTGTGCCCAGGAAATGGAGCCATGCCTACGAACAACATCGATCAATTATATATTTTTCTTTATTTGTACACCTTCTCACAACTTTGTCTTCAGTTGTGATGTGAATATTTTCGCTGATCTGTGAACCATTTAGATGCATTAGCAGATATGGTAGTTTCATTTGTATTTGATGGAATGTTGTAACGAGACAATCTTGAGGCAAGAGGACACATGAATCCTAAGTTGAAACCTTTTTTTCTGCGGGAACCAAAGTTGAAACCTTCATAGCACCACAGTACAATTTCATTATGCTAGAAAATTGTGCGTACATATAAACAAATCCTGAAAGATTGATAGCAATGCCAGAAACAATTCAACTTCATTTCGCCGACATGTGGGACATCCTTCATCCGGCTCCACTTGCCATGCAGCAATATTGAGTGCACAACTGCAGAGGAGATTCATCCCGGTTGTTGCGCCGCAGTAATAATGACTAGTGAGCAGTCAAATCACAGAGCCCCACCTTCACCATAGTAAGTTGCTCGGACAAAGCAACCATCATTTCTCTCTTCGTTGAATCCGATGGTACTCCAATATTCCAAGTGTAATAAGTTGCTCGGGCGAAGCAACCATCACTTCACCTTTCCCACAATAAGTACTACTCCCTCCGTCTAGTTGAATAAGTCATCTTAGTGCACCGTGAACAAGAAGGAGGGGAAAACGAGAGAACTTAATGTTTATTTGCTAATTAATAGTAGTGCATGCAGTGAACTAACCACTGCATGTGGTGTGGTAGTCTCGAGTCATTGAAAACATGCACACCCCACATCTCTTATTGGTTGATATGTCAATAAACAAGAAACGAGGTGGGAGTTAATGCACAGCGCCTAAGTGTTTTGGGATTATTTGGTTTCCATAAGGTGACTTATACACCCTACTTTTATTTTATTCTAGAAACAACCACACGCAAATATTGGACGATAGCAACACAACAACTGAATCAAAAATCGAAACCAACCAATGAACTTCTACTAATGGTGACCATTTCCTAGTATTATGTACTCCGTATGTCCATGTATATAGGGCTTAATCTGTTTTCCGAGACTAACTTTGGCCCTGTTTGGATCCATGGGTTAGAGTTAGTTTGAGCTAGTTGGGGCTCAAATAGCCCTAAAGTATCCAAAGGTCCTATTTGTATCCATGGGTTAGAGTTAGTTTGAGCTAGTTTGGGCTCAAATAGCCTTAAAGTATCCAAACATGAGGGTTAGTTTGAGCTAGTTGCATCTAACCCACCCAAAAAAACTATCCCACCCAAGAGGTGCTAATTGGAGCTAGTTCTCATGGGGCCCACTAAAAATTACCCTTCTCTCTCTATCCCGCCAGCCAAGTGGTGCTAATTGGAACTAGTTCTCATGGGACCCACTCAAAAATCACTTTTCTCTCTCCATCAACTACATTTATTGTCAATCTAACCATGTCGTCCAAACACCTCTTTGACTAGAGTTAGTTCAGGGTTAGTCTAACCTTTAGCTAAGTTAGAGTATCCAAACAGGAGCAGTATAGGACATGCAAGTTGCTCAAAGCATACCGTCAAATTCGTACATGAAAGGATCTTTGAATGATATAATTTTCAAATTATATAAAATCTTATCAATAGTAAAAGAAAACCTGGAAGAATACATTAGGCCCTATATACGTATGGATGAAGGGAGTAGTACTAATCACAACACATGCATGCGTGTGGAGTACTACAGTACTTAACAAGAATGTTTTACATGCATTGGTTAATTATATCTTAGTTATGGCACTTAACAATTTAATGCACAAAACAAGAATGGGTGACGCGATTAGCAGAAAGCAAAGTGCCTTTTTAGCGGGAATTTTCATCATTCTATTAAGGTGCAAAACCAAGTGCTACTGTACTACTACACCAAACAAGTTCAAAACGAGAAACTGGACCCACTCATGACACGGCACGCCTGTCTACTTTGGTCCGTCGGTCAAAGCGCTTCCTCTTCTTGGCATAACAATAGAGTACAGTAAAAAATTTAGAATGCTCTTGTCATGTCGCTAACATGTGGGAGCGAGTGATGAGTTAACCGACCTAAATAGACGGCAAAATCGCCAGCCCGCTGCACTTTGAGAGAGACGAGGAGCGAGAAGCGATACAGGCTGGTAGATTACTGGAGCTAGGTGTCGCACGGAGGCCAAGAAATATGGTGATAGCGTGGGTTGGCCATGTATGATGTAACTACACTGGGCTGTCATGTTTCGGACTCTTCCGGTCTACTGTGGAGAAGATTGGGTAGATTTTATACCGCTGAATAAAAATATTGAAGAGTCTAGACGCTCCACCGCGAGGTTTCTTGCTCCTTCTTGGTCGTTGGAAAGCGTTCTTCTAAGTTTTGCCGACACGTGGGACATCCAGCATCCAGATCCATGTGTCATGCAAGAAAATGGAGTTAAGTATAGTAGGAGAGACTCACCAATGGTCACGAACGTAGGTGGAGTACGTGCATGAATCACCCGAAAAAAGGTATAAGAGCACGAAGAGAAGAGGTGAAGGCACCGACACAGGTACTCTTTGCCTCTTTCCCTAATACTCACGCACGGTTACACGATGAGCTCATTTCTGTACGAAGAGGCAGCTCACCTAATAATTTGGCGAGTGTAGTAGTTGTTCATGGGAACCACACCTGGACAAATCAAAGTTCGATCATGACGCGGTGGTGCGTTTTTTATAAATTAAGTTATTCTATTCGATGGCACGTACACAACATTATTTTCTCAATGGAACGTGAATCGTGCACGCACTGAATGATGGAGCACGGGATGGTAGCCATGGACATGGTCAGCCCTTTTTGGAGACTAATACACTACTTTTGATGTGTCCCGTCAACACACAAACGAGGAGAAGCTTTGCTTACAACTAGTACAACCTCTCCCTCGCTCATGCGCGCGCGTGGTGGCTCGCAGGACGAGGAGAAGCTTTTGCTTTACGATAGTGTGCTTTAAATAAGCGGTGGACGTGCATCAGTTCATTTGGTGTCAGATTGCCAGAAGTATCTATACTATAGTACCATCATCATTGTTCGACTTCGGAAGAGGCGAAGAGCCAAGCGCACGGTCACCTACTCATAGTATAACCGGCCATGTTTGCACGAATTCTTTAATGTAGTACAATCTGAGTGGATTGCTCCAGTGGTCATCACACGCGAGCCAATCGATTCACACCCTTTCGTGCTCCATTTTGATGAGGACATCAATACCATTGTTACACCCACAGCCCCGACTGTTACATATACTGGACCAATTACTAGAGCTCGCGCACGCCAATTAAATTACCAGGTACTTTCGTTTCTTGGTAATGATTCTAATGTTCATGAGAATATGATGCTGCCTAAATTGGATACATTTGTTTTGCTTACAAATGAAGGGCCTAGCTTGGTGAAGGATGAACATTGGAGCAAGAACACGGATGGAGTTGATGGCATGCGCAAGGGGATCAAGAACGGAGTTACAAGTGATGATTTCAGGACTTTGAAGCCACCATAAGGAGTGCATGACGCCTTGGACGAAATATACAAGATGCCACTTCATAAATTTTGTCTAGAGGCTATTCTAGGTGCTGCGTCACCTTATTATTGGGCCAGGCCCATGTATTTTCTAAATACTTAAGTATAGGCTGTTTTTAAAGTCCGTATGTGTGGGGAAACAAGAGTTAGGGTGGCTTTCGGACCCCTCCTCCAAGGGCCACGAAATTCCCCCCTCTTCCTCCATATATACAGCCCTTAGGGCGTCGTTTAGACTTTGGGTTTTGCTTAGATTAAAAGTTCGCCATAGCTGCAACTTCGCAAGACTTCGCTTGTGTTCAACGACCAGACCAAGGCGCCACGTAACCCCACCTTGATCAATAAAGCTTTCTCTTATATTCGCAATATCCAGATTGCAATCCTAGTTTCTTGCTTGTTCTTCGTTTGCTGCAGGAAGCAGACCTTCGTGGTCGTAGATCGTGCTCGGCGTGGTCAATAACCTCTCGGAGTTGGTTTAGCGATTGCTAAGGCGCGACGTCCTCGCACGTTCATAGTCGGATCGTCAAAGTCGACTTCATCCTAAACGATAGCCACCATCTCATCGGAAGACGGGACACCTTTGCCTCTATCACATTTTGTCTTGCGTTCCTTCCTCCGTCCAGCACGCTGAGAAGTAGGCCCCATGCTTATGTATGCCAATGTGGTAGTCAATTATTTTGCCGGAGTCAGCAATCACACCCTTTCGATGCCACATCAATGTACCCACTTGAAACAAGTTAGACTTGTTTGGTTCAACCGGCTCCCTAGGTGTTTGGAGAGGAATTGGCCAGCGCGAGGCGGTTCTATAGGTGGGCAGGTGGCGAAAAATATGGGAAAACGTGCGAACCAGCTAGACGAGGGAGGGAAGCTTCTACATTCGCGGGGACGTGGCATTGGCCATTCGGCGGCAACCCGCACTCATCAAGGTACGCAATAAAGGATGTGAAGAGGCTTCCTATATCGGCAAGGACCAGCGTCCCTACAGATTGCTCATCCAATAGAACTCCCAAGTTAACTGTGCTGAGGCTGGAGTAGTCATTAGATGGGTGACCGAATGGGAAGTGGACTCGATGTTAAACTAATGGTATGGGTTACTATAAACATTTAATTTTCTTAAATGTATATAGTGCTCCGTCCTATTAGTTGAACCTCGAGGTCTTTGTTTTGTAATTTTTGACATTTTTTTGTTTTTCGAACACATGTTAATCGAAGGTCTATCGCGTTACTTTTTGATAATTTTTGTTTTTTAATACATGTTAATTGGCTTGAAAGAAGGTTTATCGTGTTACTTTACGACATCTTTCAAAAAAAAGTGATATGACCTTTGTCAACCTATAAGGCATGTCTATCGAATTAACCTCGAGGCACTACAAAAAAAAGACACATCCGTGACATTTTGGGCCGAACGAATTTTTTTTCTGTCATACATATGACACTTCTATGACAATAATTGTGAAAAACCCGTATCATCATAGATGTGGTGGGCTCCTACTTCTATGACAAAAATCATGACAGAAAATGGGCTTTTTATCCGGGCGGGCGAGACGAATCGCATGACATTCTTTGGGCGTCCATGATGAAAAAACCATGTAGAAGCGAGGGGAGGAAAATTTCGGGAGTTGCGGTTACGGTGGGAGGTCGGGGCCGAGCGATGCGCGCTTTCTCTCGACACGACGCTGGCGTGTGCGAGGCGTTGGCTCTAATCAAACTGAGCGAGGCGTTGGGATCTAATCAACCCGGCGATTGCCTTTGCAGCTACGCGTTATCGAACCCGAGCGATCGATCGATGACTGTTAACTGAACCTAATGGAGTGATTCCTTCGCTACTGCTGCTAACTGAAGCCGATCGATTGGATGAACAGTGAGCATTGCGGGGGGTGGATGAACAGTGAGCGGTGCCGTTGCCTCTGGATGAACAGGAACCCATGATGTGGATGGCTGGATGAACAGTAGATGGTGGAGGGGTGGCTGTGGAGGGGTGGTTAAACAGGACCCTCATGGTGTGGAGGGCTGGATGAACAGTAGATGGTGGAGGGGTGCCCATGGAGGGGTGGTTGAACAGTAGCCGGTGGAGTAGCGCGCGGTGGAGGCTGGATGAACAGGAGCCCGTTGTCACGCCCAATATGCGACCCTATCCAAAAGGAACTCGACGGTCCCACCAAGGATAGAGCCGCATATTGAAACGCTTTTGCAAGGTGGATATCATTACATCAACATTACATAATAGATGGGGATACATACAAAAGGCACAAATGCCACAAGAATACATCAACATCATATACAAGATCAACATCCGACTACGGATGAAACATAAACAGAAACTCAAACGACATCCACCCTGCTAGTCCAGGCTGCCGACCTGGAACCTATCCCCTGATCGAAGAAGCAGAAGAAGAACTCAACGCAAGCAAGCATCGCTCTCGTGTCATGATCATCGCATAACCTGTACCTGCAACTGTTGGTGTAGTAATCTGTGAGCCACGAGGACTCAGCAATCCCATTACCATGGGTATCAAGACTAGCAAAGCTTAAATGGGTAAGGAAGGGGTAAAGGGGTGAGGTTGCAGCAGCGACTAAGCATATATGGTGGCTAACATACGCAAATGAGAGCGAGAAGAGAAACAAAGGAACGGTCGCCAACTAGTAATGATCTAGAAGTGATCCTGAACTCCTACTTACGTCAGACATAACCCAGAAACCGTGTTCTCCTCTCGATCAACCCCGAAAAGAGACACTCACGGTTATGCACACGGTTGGTGTATTTTAGAAGAGTTTACTTCAAGTTTACTACAACCGGATATTAACAAATTCCCATTTGCCACATAACCGCGGGCACGGCTCTCGAAAGTTTATACCCTGCAGGGGTGTCCCAACTTAGCCCATGATAAGCTCTCGCGATCAACGAAGGATATTCCTTCTCCCCGGGAAGACCCGATCAGTCTCGGAATCCCGGCTACAAGACATTTCGACAGCAATAAAACAAGACCAGCAAAGCCGCCCGATGCACCGACAATCCCGATAGGAGCTGCACATATCTTGTTCTCATGGCAACACCGGATGAGACTAGCTACAAGTAAAACCAGACCTCGAGTTGCTCCGAGGGGGCCCCGCAGGCAGCTCGGTTCAGGCCAGCACTTAGAGAAGCACCGCCCCGGGGCTAAATAAAGATGACCCTTGGGCTCCTAAACCCAAGGGAAAAAGGGCTAGGTGAGGCAAATGGTAAAACCAATGTTGGGCCTTCTTTGGAGGAGTCTTATTCAAAGCGAACTGTCAAGGGGGTCCCATAAATCACCCGACCGCGTTAGGGACGCAAAATCCGGGAACATAATACCGATATGACGGAAACTAGGGCGGCAAGAGTGGAACAAAACACCAGGCATAAGGCCGAGCCTTCCACCCTTTACCAAGTATATAGATGCATTAATTAAATAAGATATATTGTGATATCCCAACAAGTAAACATGTTCCAACAAGGAACAACATCTCCATGTTCCGACAAGGAACAAACTTCGTCTTCACCTGCAACTAACAACGCTATAAGAGGGGCTGAGCAAAGCGGTAACATAGCCAAACGACGGTTTTCTAGGAAGGGTGCAAAAGGTTAGAGGCTGACATGGCAATTTGGGATGGCTTGAGGAACAAGTGATAGGTAGCGCAGCATAGCGATAGAACGAAACAACTAGCATAGAAATGATAGTAGTGAGATCCAGGGTAGCGGTCATCTTGCCTGAAATCCCGCAAGGAAGAAGAACGAGTCCATGAAGAAGACGAACGGATGAAGCCGAACCAAGCGTAGACGAACGAATCCTCACGATCGCAACGAAACAGGAACTAACAAGAAGAAGCACACAACATGGTAAACACACCACACATAGACAAGACATGATGCACAACCAAGCATGATGCATGATAAGACTACATGAGGCTAGTCATGGCAAGAGATGATGCAAACAAGAGCAACACATCAAAGCAAGTGTAAATGAGGCCGGAAACAACATAGAATAATTCCGGTAAGTCCTCATATGCAAATTACGAAATTGGTTCCAGATCTGATTAAAACTTAAGTTCAAGTTGTTAAACAGCAAGTTAAGATGCACCATGATGATCTACATGAAAATCTAGTCAAGTTACATATAAAGTTCATTAGATTCGGAGCTACGGCCTAGAAGATATGAGCAAAACAAGATAAGCATGGCATTGATGCAAAATGCATACAAACATCAAGCAAACACCTCAAAACAAGGATGCAACATGATAATATGAAACTACATGCAATTCTAAGAAAGTTTCATATAGAGCACACTCAAAACGGAGCAACGGTTCAACACATACACATGAAACAAGTTATAGCAACAATCTGTCCAAAACAGCAACTAGGCATATTGCAAGCACTAAAACAACATGCTACAGCATCTCAACGTAATAAAAAATGCATGGGCATGATGTACAGGTAAAGCATGACAAAACATGAACACTGAGCTATCTCCGAAACAACTAGAACATGCTCAAAATGACATGGCAAGATTGCAAATAATAACAGCCAGCTTTAGCGTAAATAACATCAAAGTTGCAATGTTTAGAGCTATCAAACAACATGTTATAGGAACTTATCAATGCAAACAAAGGCATGGAATGAATCTACTAGTTGCATAGATCAAAAGTCCCTTACTAACCATAAGCCAAAAAGGATCATAAAATATGATGGCACCAATGTAAACATGGCAAGATATATTACAGATTCCTACATGGCAGGAACAACGATAAGTAGGCATGTTGGTGAGCTTGAACCACTCACCACAGAGCAATACATGGCATGGCATGGCAACCAACAGCAAGAAGACATGGCATATAAGCTATACATGGCAATAACAACATCATAGCATACACGGATCAACTACAACAACCTTGGCAAAATTGAATAATATGTAAACAATCTGCCAGGAAACATTTTATAGCAAAAGTAGAGCTCGATTGACTCAAGCTATGGCACTCCATAATTTCAAACAAGGGCATGGATGGATATAGAATAACCATATGTTCAAAACATCCTTACTGAAGTATCTCAAAATAAGCATGGATCTCTCGGTAGCATCAAGTTTACATGGCATAAAAATATCAGCAGAAGAGGGGCTGAAATCAGCAACATCATGAAGCCTCGTTTGCAAGCTTGTGCTAGTCACCACATTGATCACAAAAATACATGGCATACACCCCTGTAAAGATGACATGGCATATTACAAAACACATGTAGGACTCAAGTTCATAGGGTGCACACATCAATCATGGAAAAAATGACAAAAGTGCATGTTCTGATAAGAAACTGAAACTAACATCACATAGCCCTCTTCTAACAGCATTTCGGGCATCAAGATGAGCTCAAATGAAAATGATGCAATGAGATGAAATGATTTACTCGTCGAGGCGAACAGTTTTACATATCACACGCCCAAAACGGAGCTACGGATGCAGAGTTATGGCATGATGAAAATGCAACAAAATACTGACAGAAAAGACTTAGACGAAAACGGGGGCTCGGGGAAAGTCAACCTAGGCGCTGGATCGAGGATGGCCGGATCTCGCCGGAGATGGACGTGGAGGGGGGCCGAGAGGTGACGGGAGGTGGATCCGACCGGATCTCGCGGATCCGGCCGGATCCCGGCGAGGGGAGGCGGAGGAGGCGACCGCGGGAGCTCGGGGCCGGATGGCCGGGCGAGGCGCGGGCGGCGGGCAGAGGCGCGCTGGAGGCGGGCTGGTGGCGCGGGCGCACCCAGCGGCGGCGGGCGGCGTTGGGGGCGACGACGGCGGCCAAGGGGCGGCGGGAAGGCGGCGGCCGCTGGAGAGGAGGCGCGCTGGCGACTCGGGCGCGGGCGGCGGAGCACCGCTGCTGGGGCTCGGGCGTCCTGCTGGCGGCGGCGGCGGCTTGTCGGGTTGGCGGGCCTGCCTGGGCAGGCGGCTGCTGTGGCGCGGGAGCTGGGGCGACGTGGCGCCCCCGTTGATGGAGCGCGCCCGGGCGGGCGTGTCCGCGCATGGAGGAAGAAGGGGCTAGGGTTTCGGGAGTGATTTGACCGCGAATTTCGGGGGAGAGGGCACACATATATATAGGTAGAGGGGGGTAGGAGTGTCCAAATGAGGAGCGGTTTTCGGCCACGCAATCGTGATCGAACGACCAAGAGCATGGAGGGGAGTTAGATGGGTTTTGGGCCACTTTGAAAGGGGTGTTGGGCTGCAAAGATAAGGGGGCTTTTACGGTTACCCGGTTAACCGTTGGAGTACCAAACGAACTCCAAATGACATGAAACTTGACAGGCGGTCTACCGGTGCTATACCAAGGCCGCTTGACAAACCTCGGTCCATTCCGAGAACGTTTAACACCCGCACATGAAAAGAGGTAAAGGGGGGCGCTGGGAGACATAGGAGTGCCGGATTGCAAAACGGACAACGGGGAAAATGCTCGGATGCATGAGACAAACATGTATGCAAATGCGATGCACATGATGACATGATATGAAATGCAGATGATGACATGGCAAAATGCAACACGCAAGCACATGACATGGCAATGACGGCGAATAACTGGCAGACACCTGGCGCATCGAATCCGGGGCGTTACACCCGTGGAGGCTGGAGGAGGTCGACGGTGGAGATGGGCAGTATCCCGTGGAGTCCCGTTTTGCGGTACGCCACACCCCTCCCGATCAACAGGACCCCTGTTTCGACCTTAGGAGGTCCGTTTCCTCTGTTTTGCGGTACGCCACACCCCTCCCGATCAACATGACCCCTGTTTCGACCGTAGGAGGTCTGTTTCCTCCATTTTGCGGTACGCCACACCCATCCCGATCAACAGGACCCCGTTCTGAACATGGCTGGTCGAACACAAGGCCGTTTCCTCCGTTCTGCGGTACGCCATGCCTCGTTTCCATCGCCTATTCCATCCAAGCCGGTTGGCTCCCACGCATTCCGTTGCCTCCCGATGAACACGACGCATTTCGTTGCCTCCCCATGAACACGACGCATTCCGTTGCCTCCCCATGAACACCACGACGACGCTGTTTCTCCGTTCCGACCCAGCCATGTACGTATGCGCGAGTAGGCGTTCGAGACCCTGCCCGTATGTATGTACGTGGCCGTATTTTCTTTCTTGCACCCTAGCCGTTGTATGTACGTGTACATGCTACGTGCGCGCCTCTACTACGACACGTGCACGCCTCTACAACGACCAAGATGTACGCATAACGTTCGCGACAGAATGACAACGCCACGACGCTTCGACCAGGTGGGTCCCGACCGTCGTGCACTTCCTTGCGCGCGAAGATGTAGCTGGTGGGTCCCTAGCGGTCGGGGCGAATCGTTTTTTTCCCGGACGCACTTCCTTGCGTGCGAAGATGTAGCCAGTGGGTCCCAGCAGTCAGGGGGGCGAATAGTTTTGTTTTTTTGCCCGGATGCACTTCCTTGCGTGCAAAGGTGTAGCTGCTGGGTCCCAGCAGTCAGGGGGGCGAATCGTTTTTTTTGCCCGGACGCACTTCCTTGCGTGCGATGGTGTAGCAGGTGGGTCCCAGCAGTCGGGGGGCGAATCGTTTTTTTTCGGACGCACTTCCTTGCGTGCGAAGATGTAGCTGGTGGGAACCAGCAGTCAGGGGGGCGAATCGTTTTTTTCCCGGACGCACTTCCTTGCGTGCGAAGATGTAGCTCGTGGGTCCCAGCAGTCAGTGGGCGAATCATTTTTTTTGTGAAATACGGTGGCCCGTCCGGTGGGTCCCCGCTGTCAGGTGGAGGAATAGTTATTTTGCGTGTAATAAGGAGGCACTTCCTTGCGGCTGCCGTGGACCCAGCTATCAGCCTCTCCACGTACAGTCCACGTCCGATGGAAGTCGTTCCTTGACCACGTTGACCACGCTGCGCCAAGAGCACCACGGCGGTGGACGATGGCGAGGCCTAGGAAGGGGACGCCGCGGAGCCGGGGAAGACGCGTCAGTGATGCACACGCGGAGAGGAGTACGAGGGTTCACTGGTTCGGCTGCGCTGCCGTCACCGCAGAATAACAGGGGGTGTGGGTGAGTGGAGGGATGGCCTGGCCAGCGGTGGGAGTAGTAAGGGGTGGTGAGGCCTCCACGGCAGCACAGCCGGCCACGGGAGGCAGGAGCAGGCGACACGACCGGCGGTGCTTCGGGCAGCTGGAGCAAGAAGACCAGAAGTTGAAGAAGCACGACGGCCGTTGGATGGACATCGTATGGTCACTGCAGCTAGAATCGTTTATATTGACTAAGTTGACAAATCCTTGGTACGCCAACTTAGTAGGCCTGGTCGACTTCGAAACGGTGCGCCCTGGATGGCGAGGGGAGGAATCATTTTTTGGGCGGGTGAAGCTAGAATATCCGAGATTGAAGAAGAAGCACGATATCCGTTGGATGGACATCCAACGGCCTTTGCTGCTAGAACCGTGTGTTCACTATAAGTTGACAAAGCCTTGCATACGCGTCAACTCTGTTTTTTAGGGGACGCGTCAACTTAGTAAGGCCAAAAGTGTGTGGCAGAGAACTTATAGCCCATTTGAGATTTGTAAGAATGTGTAGCCCATTTTTGAGTTCTAATGGAATTTACTACAGCCCATTTACAGTTTGTTAAAAGTACAACCCATTTCAACCAACTGTTCAAAACAGAATTCAATAAAATTTCCCACATTTTGATGGGATCCGATATATTTTTATCCCGAAATTTCTAGTCAGATTAAATACAATTTCAATATAAATTTATATTACGTAAAAATCCAACGAAACATTGCGCTCGCAACAATTAATGAAATTAAAATTTTCAATATCCAAAATAATAATTTATAAAGTAATCACGTGTTTGGTGCATTTTTATAGTTCTTGTCCAGTTTTACAATTACATCCCATTTATTATTTCTTAAAGCCCATTTTCTTGTTAAGCCTAATGCATCCCTCCTAGGAAAGATTTGCAGCCAGCGGGGAGAATGACAACTTGACCTTGCTCGGGTATTCCTAAAAAAGTATAGCTGGGCTAGCCATTTTAGCTTGAAAAAATTAATATCTGGGCTGGATATCGGCCTGGCTAGACGGGCCACAGCCCACCAAGTTAATACCTGCAGCGATGTTTTCGTTGTTGTTCAGAGGAGAAAAATTAATATCTGGGCTAAACATCAAAAACTCTGCACAAATACTGCTCGAGCTGCTTGGTCCCAGTGTCGGCCGCTTCTTGTGCAATTCTCTCGCTTATTGACTACTTCAGAGGTTGACAATGGTGTGGGACTGTGATGTCGGAAACCAGGAGGAAGCAAAATAAATTATAGTTTTATATATATATATATATATATATATATATATATATATATATATATATATATATATATATATATGTATACATATATATAAAATAAGGAGGCACTTATGACGTGAGGCTATGGACCTGGTGGGTCCCCATTGTCATCCTCTCCAAGTAAAGTCATCTCTCGCTCGCCGCTTCGCTCACCAAATAATAACACCGCCCGCCCGCTTCCGGTGCAAAGCGATTGTTCGCTTTCAAACGACACAAGTGTCGTCCGTCTGTCCATCTGCCACCCACATTAATGATACGCGGTTGCCAAGGCGGCTACTCCGGCGCCACACGTCCGTCCCTCCTCCCGCCCACCATTGCTATATAAACTGCTGCGCCGGCCATAGCCGCAGTCATCCGCATCCGTTCCCTTTCTCCTGTCCACACCACTACTGCCCATCATGGCTTCCTCGCGCTCCAGCACTCTTCGGAATGGGCGGACGACGGACCACAAGGAGATGGCGGCCATTGCTGCCGACCGGCTGGCCGGCAGGCAGCCGGAGGACGACATCGTCCCAATGGATAACATGGTAGTCGACGATCCAGCGCCAACCCCCTCCTCCGCGCCATCCTCGTTGGTGCATTGCACCATGACCATCAGCGAGGCCCGTGCCCAATATGTGGACAGAGTGAGGCAGATGTGTGAAGAGCAGTTCCGGGAGGCGCAGGCTGACGCCGCCTACAACCACCATCTCCTCCAGGAGCACCTGCAGGTGGTGGAGCAGATCGCCGCGGAGCGGGCGGAGCAGGAGGCGCTGCTCGACTCGTACCGCTCCGCCCGCAAGGGCCGCCTCGAGCGCTGGCAGTACCGCATGCGGGTCGCGGAGGCTGCGACCGCCTACAAAGAGGCTAGCAAAGAGGGCGATGAAGCGGGCGAGGCACTGTTTGGCGAGACCGAGGACGAGGCAGAGGACGATGCCGGCTCCGATGAGTCCCCTTCCGCTGGCGTCGACGAGGCAGAGGACATCGCTGGCTCAGCCGAGGCCCCACCCTGCCGGCAACATGGGGGAGGATTTCCACCGCTGGCTGGCGCCGCCTCACCGCAACGAGACAGAGGACATCGCCGTCTACGCCGAGGCTCCTCCCCGCTGCCAACGAGGCCGCGCCACATAGAAAACGAGGAAGAGTAGAACATGGTTGGTCGCCGCCGCTCGAGTCCAAGTAAGGCCACCGCTGCTACCCTCCGGTTGAAGCCAAGCTAGGTGGGTTGACCATTGATGGCCGGTTAGCTTCTTGGCGGCGACGTGGAGTCGGAGAGCTGCGCTGGAGAAGAACGCTGCTTCTACTTAACTGCTGGTGCAGTTGGCTGACTGACACGTGGGCCCAACAGGCCACATGCCAGTTACGCAACTGCACCTGCAGTTAAGTCATTGAAGCTTCTGCTCGCTCGGCGGGACAGTGTGGGTAGCTTCGTTAATTAATTATACCTCCAGCGCACCCTTTTAGTTGAAAAATGTATGAAATGTAATGAAATCCGCATGTTTATATGAAATCCGACCGTATTAATGAATTTATTTCGATTAGTTCAATTCTGTATCACTAGCATTGGATGAACATGTACGCACTAGCATTATTCCTGTGGTGATCACCTCGCTTGCAGTTTCACATGTACTCCCTCCGGTCCTTTCTAGTCTGCATACAAGTTTTGTCTGCAGTCAAAGTATCTCTACTTTGACCAATCTTATACAAAAAATTATGCACTTTCACAATGTGCGAAGTAAAAAGGAACAGAAGGAGTACAAAGAGTTTGAGCAGCTTTTTAGCGTTTCTGTACATTGCAATCAAACACACAGGCCTGGCAATTCCTAGAAAACATTCAAAACAATCGATGATTATGCATCTCAGCGACTCACATGTCAGATGCAATATTTACTTCACAACTAAAGAATAAAGAAAAAAATGATCGACGCTGCTGACAGCAAAGGGCGTCCCATTCGAAAATATCAAATGCATGTCTTGCTAAAATCAATGAGCAAAATTTGACAAGGTTGTCCCATTCCAAAATATCAAATGCCTACGATTGTGGAATGGGCAGGGTTTGCCATCACTTCGGACATTGACATGGCACCTAGTGCTAAATAAACCAGCTGTTCTTTTTGTGCAGTTCCACCAAAATCAACCAAATTCGCGCGTAGCTTGTACGATTTCGCCCTTATATGTTGCAACGCCTTGAACTTATCGGCACCTCCTTTCTTGTGGTGGAAATGAATGATTCGATGTATTCATGAACATTTTGTGCAGTTCCCATTGAAATCAAGCTAAGCACCCCTGTTTGCACAAATACAAAAAAGTGATTAGTATAAAGCAAACTGTACTATGATTTGACAGTTTCAACAGGCACATACATGGTCCATGTAGAGCACACTTTTAGAAAAATGGAACTCACCAGAAAGAATCCTAGAACAACATTGTACTCACGCATCACAGCAAAAAATGGAGATTTGTCAGTCCTTCTGAGCTGAAGTTAGTTTGGTCTTGTGGGGAGTAATGTAACCATCCTTCAACTGCTCCTTCGATGAGAAGATAGAGCAGGGCTTCTTCATCCCGCATAATCGGAATTAGTCACTTCACGCACTCCATATTCTTCTTGGAGGAAGATGATCCTGTTGTGCAAAGACAAGAGGATCGCTAAATGCTAGCATCCATGTTTGCTCGAAAAAAGGAAAGGAAATATTTAAAACAACACAGATGAAACACTTCTCAAGGACAATACCACTTTTTCATGATAGTATCTAAACCGTAGCACAACACCAATAGAGATGACAAAGCTCAATCATATGGATGAAATCGGTGGGCTAGTACCAACCTTTGTCGAGGCTGATTGTGTAGAGCATACAGATGAAGCACTTCTCGGAACCATCTGTTGCTATCTCTGAGGGTGGCCATGCTTACTATATACTCCTCGATTAGTTAAATGTTTCCAACATCTTCTTGTGCAGTTCCACTAAAATATATGGTATCTTCAAAGAAGATCCCTGTTTGCACAAGTAGAGATAATTACGTATGGCATCAAATCAGTGGCAAAACAATTGCTCGTTCCATCCATAGCAATAAATTAAGATGCAAAACTATATCATTACTTGTGTCATCACTGTTCCAGTGCTTCATTACAGCACTGGGAGTTGATTTTTTTTCTTCCGCTTGTTCTTCCCCTTCATCACTTTGTTCAATAACAGACAAGCTTCGCCTTCAATGTAAGATTTGGCATGTCAATTAGGGAGCACAAGTATAGTAATGAACTTAATTTTCTGATGAAAGTGGCAAAATACAGGCCAACAGTTGTGAAATATCCTTATCTTACCTCAATGGGATATTACGGTGCACATACAGATTGGAAGTCTTGTCTCCATTTGTGCAGTTCACTAAAATCAAGCAACATTATTGTACAAGTAGCACAACATATGAAAGCACACTGCAGAATCATGTGAAAGAAGGCTAGTACTAACCTCTCATGATGTGGAATTCAAACAACTCACAAGAAGAAGATCTGAACCAAATTCGCCTTAACGGATAGGAAGTAAGATCTCCTGTTGTGCATGTCGGATTTCGGGTTCCGGCAGACCCTTGAGGTTCGAACACTGGGGTGCGCGCGGAGATCGAACCTTCCACCGTCTCGCACCTCGCCGAATCGCTGGGACCTAAACTACTAAATGGAACAGCACAAGAGACACGAGATTTATACTGGTTCGGGCCACCATTGTGGTGTAATACCCTACTCCAGTGTGTGGTGTGGTGGATTGCCTCTTGGGCTGATGAGGAACAATACAAGGAAGAACAACCTCGCGAGGGTCTGTTCTTGGCGGGTGCGATGAACTGCTGGGTGGATTTCAGTCGCTCTAGCTACTGGCTTCTTGATGAGGGTTCGGATCTTCGATCCCCCTGCCCTGGGGGTGGCTACTCCTATTTATAGGCGAAGGCCTGGGCCTCTTCCCAAATATTGAGCGGGAGGGCGCCAACAATTGGCCATTTTGAAGGGGAACAGCGGGTACACTTATCTGACTAAAGTTGGTCCTCACCGCCAAAGGCTCGTGATGGACTTTGCTTAGCCTCCATGATGACTCCTTCCGGCCGTTGGGCTGGTCTTGGTATTGTTGCATCAAGCGGATGCCTTTGCTTGATGATCTCGCCTGCGCTTGCTCCCTTTGCACCAAAGAGGAAAGGAGGACCTTGTGGGCTGGCGCCGATCGGGCGCCCTTGGTAAATCATGGCTTGCGTCATGGGCACCTCGCGAGTACCCTGCCTTGAATTCTCCGCCTCCTCATGAGCCAACTCGACGAGGCCGTGCTCCGAGGAAGCTCCTTGTCGTCCGCCTTCATGAGGCTTGGCCCCTCGTGAGGGTCTTGAGCTTGCGTTGATGAAGATTAGCCGTCTTGGGCCTCCTTGAGCCACGCCGCAGCCGCAAGCGAGCAAGTCTGGGGACCCCTGTTCCCGTAACGCCGACAATAGCCCGGCCCACGGCGCGCCGAACTTGGCCGAGCGAGAGAGGTGAAAGGGCAAGTCTGCGAGCGTCGCGAGCCCCTAACAGCCTCTGACCTTAGGCGCCCGCGTGGCGGTTGATTG
>JAHIAM010000413.1:0-31879 GCA_021605205.1 Aegilops longissima
GGAGTTCGGAATGGTCCGGAGGTAAAGATTTATATATGGGAAGTCTGTTTTGGTCACCGGAAAAGTTTGGGCGATATCGGTAATGTCTGGGACCACCGGGAGGTCCGGGGTCCACCAAGTGGGGCCACCAACCCGAGAAGGTTGCGTGGGCCAAGTGTGGAGGAACCAGCCCCAAGGGGCTGGTGCGCCCCACAAGGGGCCCAAGGCGCATGGGGAGTGGGAGGGGCAAACCCTAGCTCGAGATGGGCCTTAAGGCCCATCTAGTGGCGCCTCCTCTCCCTCCCTCTTGGCCGCCTCCCAAGCCCCATCTAGGGCTGGCCGCACCCCTTGGGGTGGAAACCCTAGATGGGCGCAGCCTCCCTTCCCTATATATATGAGGCCAAGGGGCTGCCCAAGACACACAATTCTATCTCTCGTTGGTGCAGCCTGCCTCTCTTCTTCCTCCTCCTCTCCCTTGGTGCTTGGCGAAGCCTGCTTGGGATGCCACGCTCCTCCACCACCACCACGCCGTTGTGTTGCTGCTGGATGGAGTCTTCCTCAACCTCTCCTCTCTCCTTGCTGGATCAAGGCATGGGAGGCGTCACCGGGCTGTACGTGTGTTGAGCAGCGGAGGTGCCGTCCGTTCGCACTTGATCATCGGTGATCTGAATCACGGCGAGCACGACTCCATCAACCCGTTCACTTGAGCGCTTCCGCTTAGCGATCTACAAGGGTATGTAGATGCACTCTCCTTCCCTCGTTGCTAGTTTCTCCATAGATAGATCTTGGTGATCGAGGAAAATTTTGAATTTCTGCTCGTTCCCCAACAGTGGCATCATGAGCTAGGTCTATTGCGTAGATTCTTTGCACGAGTAGAACACAAAGTAGTTGTGGGCGTTGATTTTGTTCAATATGCTTACCGTTACTAGTCCAATCTTGTTTGACGGTATTGTGGGATGAAGCGGCCGGACCGACCTTACGTACTCTTACGTGAGGCAGGTTCCACCGGTGACATGCACTTGGTGCATAAGGTGGCTAGCGGGTGCCAGTCTCTCCCACTTTAGTCGGAACGGATTCGATGAAAAGGGTCCTTATGAAGGGTAAATAGCAATTGGCATATCACGTTGTGGTTTTGCGTAGGTAGGAAACGTTCTTGCTAGAAACCCAAAGCAGCCACGTAAAACATGCAAACAACAATTAGAGGACGTCTAACTTGTTTTTGCAGGGTATGCTATGTGATGTGATATGGCCAAAAGAATGTGATGAATATATGTGATGTATGAGATTGATCATGTTCTTGTAATAGGATTCACGACTTGCATGTCGATGAGTATGACAACCGGCAGGAGCCATAGGAGTTGTCTTTATTTATTGTAAGACCTGCGTGTCATTAAACAACGCCATGTAATTACTTTGCTTTATTGCTAACCGGTAGCCATAGTAGTAGAAGTAATAAGTTGGCGATACAACTTCATGGAGACACGATGATGGAGATCATGATGATGGAGATCATGGTGTCATGCCGGTGACAATGATGATCATGGAGCCCCGAAGATGGAGATCAAAAGGAGCAATATGATATTGGCCATATCATGTCACTACTATATATAATTGCATGTGATGTTTATTATGTTTATGCATCTTGTTTACTTAGAACGACGGTAGTAAATAAGATGATCCCTTACACAAATTTCAAGAAGTGTTCTCCCCTAAGCGTGCACCGTTGCTACAGTTCGTCGCTTCTAAGCACCACGTGTTAATCGGTGTGATGGATTCTTACATTCACATACAACGGTGTAAGCAAGATTTACACACGTAGAAACACTTAGGGTTAACTTGACGAGCCTAGCATGTGAAGACATGGCCTCGGAACACGGAGACCGAAGGTCGAGCATGAGTCGTATAGTAGATACGATCAACATGAAGATGTTCACCGATGATGACTAGTCCGTCTCACGTGTTGATCGGACACGGCCTAGTTGATTCGGATCATGTAATCACTTAGATAACCAGAGGGATGTCTATCTCGAGTGGGAGTTCATAAGATGAACTTAATTATCATGAACATAGTCAAAAGACCTTTTGCAAATTATGTCGAAGCTCACGCTTTAGTTCCACTGTTTAGATATGTTCCTAGAGAAAATATAGTTGAAAGTTGAAAGTAGCGATTATGCGGACAGAGAAAGCTTATGTCCTTAATGCACCGCTCAGTGTCTGAACCCCAAACGTCGTTTGTGGATGTTGCGAACATCGGACATACACGTTTTGATAACTACGTGATAGTTCGGTTAAGCGGTTTAGAGTTGAGGCACCAAAGACGTTTTGAAGCGTCGCGGAACATATGAGATGTTTCAAGGGCTGAAATTGGGATTTCAGGCTCGTGCTCACGTCAAGAGGTATGAGACCTCCGACGATTTTCTTAGCCTACAAACTAAGGGAGAAAGCGCTCAATCGTTGAGCTTGTACTCAGATTGTGCGGGTACAACAATCACTTGAATCGAGTGGGAGTTAATCTTCCAGATGAGATAGTGATGTTTCTCCAAAGTCATTGCCACCAAGCTGCTAGAGCTTCGTGATGAACTATAACATATCAGGGATAGATATGATGATCCTTGAGGTATTCGCGTTGTTTGACATCGCGAAAGTAGAAATCAAGAAGGAGCATCAATAGTTGATGGTTGGTGAAACCACTAGTTTCAAGAAGGGCAAGGGCAATAAGGGATACTTCATGAAACGGCAAATCAGTTGCTGCTCCAGTGAAGAAACCCAAGGTTGAACCCAAACCCGAGACTAAGTGCTTACGTAATAAGGGAATAGTCACTAGGCGGAATTACCCTAGATACTTGGTAGATGAGAAGGTGGCAAGGTCGATAGAAGTATATTGGATATACATTATGTTAATGTGTACTTTACTAGTACTCCTAGTAGCGCTGTGGTATTAAGATACGGTTCGGTTGCTAAGTGTTAGTAACTTGAAATAAAAGAGCTACGGAATAAAACGGAGACTAGCTAAAGGTGGTGACGATATGTGTTGGAAGTGTTTCCAAGTTTGATGTGATCAAACATCGCACGCTCCCTATACCATCAAGATTAGTATTGAACCAGAATAATTGTCATTTGGTGTTTGCGTTGAGCATAGACATGATTGGATTATGTCTATCGCAATCTGGTTATTCATTTAAGGAGAATAATGGTTACTCTATTTATTTGAATAACACCTTCAATGGTCTTGCACCTAAAGGAATGGTTTATTGAATCTCGATCGTAGTGATACACATTTTCATGCCAAAAGTATAAGATAGTAATGATAGTACCACTTACTTGTGGCACTGCCATATAAGTCATATTGGTGTAAAACGCATGAAGAAGCTCCATGTTGATGGATCTTTGGACTCACTCGTTTTGAAAAGTTTGAGACATGCGAACCATGTCTATTGGTGCATCGCATGAAGAAACTCCATGCAGATGGATCGTTTAGACTCTTTGGATTTTGAATAGATATGCAAAACATACCACATGGGCAAGATGAGTGAAAAGCCTCGGTTTGATGAAGATGGAACAAGATAGCAACTTGTTGGAAGTAACACATTTTGATATGTGCAGTCCAATGAGTGCTGAGGCATGCAGTGAATATCGTTATGTTCTTACTTCACAGATGATTCGAGTAGATGTTGAGTATATTTACTTGATGAAACACAAGTCTGAATTATAGAATGGTTCAAGTAATTTCAGAGTGAAGTTTAAGATCTTCGTGACAAGAGGATAAAATGTCTATGATATGATCATAGAGATGAATATCTGAATTACGAGTTTTGGCACACAATTAAGACATTGTGGAAATTGTTTCACAATAAATACGCTGGAATACCATAGTGTGATGGTGTGTCCGAACATCATAGTTGCACTCTATTGGATATGGTGCGTACCATGATATCTCTTATCGAATTACCACTATCGTTCATGGGTTAGGCATTAGAGACAACCGCACTCACTTTAATAGGGCACCACGTAATTCCGTTGAGATGACACCGTATGAACTATGGTTTAGAGAAACCTAAGCTGTCATTTCTTAAAGGTTTGGGGCTATGGCGCTTATGTGAAAGAGTTTCAGTTGATAAGCTCGAACCCAAAGCGGATAAAATGCATCTTCATAGGACACCCAAAACAGTTGGGTATACCTCCTAATTCAGATCCGAAAGCAATAGGGATTGTTTCTTGAATCGGGTCCTTTCTCGAGGAAAAGTTCGTCTCGAAAAGTTGAGTGGGAGGATGGTGGAGACTTGATGAGGTTATTGAACCGTCACTTCAACTAGTGTGTAGCAGGGCACAGGAAGTTGTTCCCGTGGCACCTACACCAATTGAAGTAGAAGCTTATGATAGTGATCATGAAGTTTGGATCAAGTCACTACCGTACCTCGTAGGGTGACAAGGATGCGTACTACTTCTGAGTGGTACAGCAATCCTGTCTTGAAGGTCATGTTGCTAGGCAACAATGAACCTACGAGCTATGGAGAAGCGATGGTGGGCCCAAATTCCGACAAATGGTTAGAAGCCATGAAATCCGAGATAGGATCCATGTATTAGAACAAAGCATGGACTTTGGTGGACTTGCCCGATGATCGGCGAGCCATTGAGATAAATGGATCTTTAAGAAGAAGACGGACGTGGACGGTAATGTCACCTTCTATGAAGCTCGACTTGTGGCAAAGAGTTTTTCACAAGTTCAAGGAGTTGACTACGATGAGATTTTCTCATCCGTAGCGATGCTTAAGTCCGTCGGAATCATGTTAGCATAAGCTGCATTTATGAAATCTGGCAGATGGATGTCAAAATGAGTTTCCTTACCGTTTTTCGTAAGGAAAGGTTGTATGTGATACAATCAGAAAGTTTTGTCGATCCTAAGGATGCTAAAGGTATCTTGGCTCAATGATCCTTTCTAAGGACTGGAGTAAGCATCTCGGAGTTGGAATGTGCGCTTTGATGAGATGATCAAAGATTTTGGGTGTATACAAAGTTTATGAGAAACTTGTATTTCCAAAGAAGTGAGTGGGAGCACTATAGAATTTTGATGAGTATATGTTGTTGACATATGGATGATCGAAATGATGTAGAATTTTCTGTAAAGCATATAGGGTTATTTGAAAAGTGTTTTCAAGTGAAAACCTGGATTAAGCTACTTGAACATTGAGCATCAAGATCTATGAGGATAGATCAAAACGCTCAATAGTACTTTCAAATGAGCACATACCTTGACATAATCTTGAAAGTGTTCAAGATGGATCGATCAAAGAAGGAGTTCTTGCCTGAGTTGTAAGGTATGGAGTTAAGAGTTAAAAGCTCGACCACGGCAGAAAAGAGAGAAAGGGCGAAGGTCGCCCCTATGCTTCGGATATAGGCTCTATAGTATGCTATCTTTGTGTACCGCACGGAAGTGTGCCTTGCCATGAGTCATCAAGGGTACAAGAATGATCCAGGAATGGGGATCATTGGACAGCGGTCAAAATTGTCCTTGGAGTAAATAAGGACACGTTTTCGATTATGGAGGTGATAATGAGTTCGGCGTAAAGGGTTACGTCGATGCAAGCTTTAACACCTATCCGAGTGACTCGAGAAGCAAACCGGATACGTATAGTGGAGCAACCATTTGGAATAGCTCGATAGAGGCAAAGGTGTCCCGATGTTTCGATGAGATGGTGGCTATCGTTTCTATGGGAGTCGACCTTGACGATCCGACCACTGAACGCGGCGAGGCGTCGCGCCTTAGCAATCGCTAAACCAACTTCCGAGGGTTATTGACCACGCCGAACACGATCAACGACCACGAGGGCCTGTTTCCTGCGAGCAAGCGAAGAACAAGCAAGAAACTGAGATTGCAATCTGGATATTGCGAATATAAGATGAAAGCTTTATTGATCAAGGTGGGGTTACGTGACGCCTTTGTGCAGTCGTTGAACACAAGCGAAATGCGCGAAGTTGCAGCTATGGCGAACTTTTAATCTAAACAAAACCCAAGGTCTAAACGGTGCCCTAAGGGCTGTATATATGGAGGAAAAGGGGGAATTTCGTGGCCCTTGGTGGAGGGTCCGAAATCAACCCTAACTCTTGTTTCCCACACATACGGACTCTAAAACAGCCTATACTTAAGTATTTCGAAATTACATGGGCCTGGCCCACTAATAAGGTGACGCAAAGCACCTAGAATAGCCTCGGGACGACCTTTATGAAGTAGCATCTTGTATATTTCGTCCAAGGCTTCATGCACCCATTATGGTGGCTTCAAAGTCCTGAAATCGTCACTTGTAACTCCGTTCTTGTTCCCCTTGCATGGCATTATCTCCATGCTTGTTCTTGCTCAATGTCCATCCTTCTCCAAGCTAGGGCCTTCATTGGTAAGCAAAACAAATGTATCCAATTTAGGCAGCATCATATTCTCATGAACATTAGAATCATTACCAAGAAAGCGAAAGTACACGATAATTTAATTGGCGTGCTTGTGAGCTCTAGTAATTGGTCCAAGTATATGTAGCAAGAGGGGCAGTGGGTGTAACAATGGTATTGATGTCCTCATCATCCTCCCTTCTTGAAATGAAGTCGTCCTCGACGGAAGCTCATATTCCTCACCCAAATAAGGCTTCAAATCTGCAATGTTAAAAGTGGGACTAACCCCAAAATCTGCAGGCAGCTCAAGTTTATATGCATTATCATTTATTTTCTCTAACACCTTAAATGGACCATCAAGCGCGTGGCATTAGCTTTGATTTATGCAAATTAGGAAACCTATCCTTACGCAAATGTAACCAAACAAGATCTCCGGTGCAAAGACAACATGTTTTCTACCCTTATCTCCAGCAAGTTTATATTTAGCATTCATACGCTCAATGTTTTCCTTAGTTATCTCATGCATTTTTAAAATCAATTCAGCACGTTCTTTAGCATCAAAATTAACCTTCTCCGAAGATGGAAGAGGCAACAAATCAATAGGTGCACGAGGTAGGAAGCCATACACAATTTCAAAAGGGCACATCTTAGTAGTAGAATGCAATGAGCGATTATAAGCAAATTCAATATGAGGCAAGCATTCTTCCCACATTTTCTTATTATTCTTCAAAACAGCCCTAAGCATAGTAGACAATGTTCTATTGACTACTTCAGTTTATCCATCGGTTTGGGGTGACAAGTAGTACTAAAAAGCAGTTTAGTCCCCAACTTAGCCCATAAACATCTCCAAAAGTGGCTAAGAAATTTAGTATCACGATCTGAAACAATAGTATTTGGCACACCATGCAAGCGAATAATTTCACGAAAGAACAAATCAGCAACATTAACAGCATCATCGCTTTTATGACATGGTATAAAGTGTGCCATTTTCGAGAATCTATCCACGACAACAAATATGCTATCCTCCCTTCTTTGTTCGAGGTAAACCTAAAACAAAGTCCATAGATATATCCTCCCAAGGAACACTAGGCACGAGCAAAGGCATATATAAACCATGAGGATTGAGTCGTGACTTAGCTTTTTGACATGTAGTGCAGCGAGCTACAAAACGCTCAACATCCCGTCTCATCTTTGGCCAAAAGAAATGTGTAGCAAGTATATCCTCCGTCTTCTTCACGCCAAAGTGTCCCATTAATCCTCCTCCATGCGCCTCCTGCAACAACAAAGACGAACAGAGCTAGCAGGAATGCATAGCTTGTTAGCACGGAACACAAAACCATCATTAATAACGAACTTGTTCCATGTTCTTCCCTCTTTACAATTCTGCATTACATCTTTAAAATCAGCATCATGCACATATTGATCTTTGATGGTCTCCAAACCAAATATTTTGAAGTCAAGTTGTGAAAGCATAGTATATCGACGAGACAAAGCATCAGCAATAACATTTTCTTTACCCTTCTTGTGTTTAATGACATAAGGGAAAGTCTCAATGAATTCAACCCATTTAGCATGTCTACGATTCAGTTTAGCTTGACTTTTAATATGTTTCAAAGATTCATGATCAGAATGTATAACAAATTCTTTGGGCCATAAATAATGTTGCCATGTCTCTAAAGTCCGAACAAGAGCATATAATTCTTTGTCATAAGTAGAATAGTTCAGACTAGGCCCACTCAATTTTTGAGAAAAGTATGCAACAGGTTTGCCATCTTGTAATAACACACCTCCTAATCCAATTCCACTAGCATCACATTCAAGCTCAAAAGTCTTATTAAAGTCGGGAAGTTGGAGTAAAGGAGCATGTGTCAACTTATCTTTCAATACCGTGAAGGCTTCTTCACATGCGGTACCCCAAACAAAAGGCACATCCTTCTTTGTAAGCTCATTGAGAGGTGCAGCAATGGTGCTAAAGTCTCTCACAAAACGCCTATAGAAACCAGCGAGTCCAAGAAAACTCCTCACTTGTGTGACCGTTTTGGGCTGCGGCCAACTCTCAATAGCTTCAATCTTGGCTTTATCAACTTCAATTCCTGTGGAGTAACAACATAGCCAAGAAAAGATACTCGGTCGGTGCAAAAGGTGCACTTCCCAAGGTTACCAAACAAGCGTGCATCACGAGAGCATTAAAAACAGCACGTAAATGTTCCAAATGTTCTTCCAAAGATTTGCTATAAATCAGTATATCATCAAAGTAAACTACCACAAATCGTCCAATGAAAGCACGTAAAACTTCGTTCATTAATCTCATGAAAGTACTAGGTGCATTAGTTAACCCAAAAGGCATGACTAACCACTCATATAATCCAAACTTAGTTTTAAATGCTGTTTTCCATTCATCTCCTAATTTCATACGAATTTGATGGTATCCACTACATAAATCAACTTTGGAGAATATTGTAGAGCCACTCAATTCATCAAGCATATCATCTAGCCTAGGAATAGGATGGCGATAACGAATAGTAATATTATTAATGCCTCTACAATCAACACACATACGCCGACGTACCATCCTTTTTAGGCACTAGTATAATAGGAACAGCACAAGGACTAAGAGATTCGCGTATATAACCTTTGTCGAGCAGCTCCTGTACTTGACGCATAATCTCCTTCGTCTCCTCGGATTGGTGCGGTATGGTGCACGGTTGGGTAGCGATGCACCGGAATTAAGTCAATTTGGTGCTCAATCCCTCGAATAGGTGGTAATCCGGTGGCACGTCTTGTGGGAAGGCGTCGGTGAACTCCTGCAAAATGTTAGTGACAGCAAGGGGCAAAGAGGAAGGCACGTCCTCGAATGAAAATAATGCCTCTTTGCACACAAAAGCATAGCAAACAGATTTGCTAGAATCTAGCTCATCAATATCAGATTTGGTGGCAAATAAACATGTACTTTTCAGTTTAATTTCAGAAGCAACATTAGATGGTTTATTATTAGGCTTCATTTGTTGCTCAAATTCTTTTGCCACAATCTGATTTTCACTCTTATTTTTCTCCTGTTTTGCTTTATTAGCTCTATTAATATCATCTTTCAAAATGGAATCAGGAGTCATAGGAAGCAAAGTAATATTTTTATCCTTGTGAACAAGAGTATACTGATTGTTTCTACCATGGTGTACAGAATTTTTATCAAATTGCCATGGTCTACCAAGTAATAAGGAACATGCTTGCATAGGTACCACATCACAATCAACATAATCAGCATATGTAGAGATACTAAAATGCACACGAACAGACGTGTTACCTTAACCTTGCCGCTGTTGTTGAACCATTGGATGTAGTAAGGATGTGGATGTGGTCTTGTGGTGAGAGAAAGCTTCTCCACCATATCCATGCTAGCCAAGTTGTTGCAGCTCCCTCCATCTATGATGACTTGAATAGAGCGTTCCTTCACAACTCCTTTGTATGGAACAAGTTATGCCTCTGATTTTGCTCAGCTTGTGTAACCTGCACACTCAAAACACGTTGAGCAACTAAACATTCATACACATCGGCATCTTGAGCAGCCATGTATTGCGTCTGAAGATCAGAATCATCTCCACCGTGTTCTTCATGTGTAATAAGAGCCAAAGTCTCTTCATCATAGTCACTAGCAGACTCATACCCACCATCCTCGGTAGCAATCATCACACGCTGAGATTGGCATTCTCTCAGCAAAATGTCCTCTTCCCTTACAACGACGACAAATAATATCACTTGTGTGCCTGTTGACGCCATGGAAGAAGAAGAGCTCTGTAGGCCCAGCAGGTGTACTCTTGGCGAGATAGTGGTGGTTGTGCCTGCTTTCTTGTATCACGGTTGGAGGTGGCAGCCGACGGAGGTGCGGTGTAGTAGAACGTGTGGAAGTAGATGATGCACGTGGTGTCCATGAGGAAGGTCGACCTGCGAGAAAAGTTAGTCGCGCCAAGGCACATCGATCCTGCACTTCACGTTCAGCTTTACAAGCAAGATGGAATAATCGAGTGATATTATTATAATCCTTGTAGTCTAGAATGGTCTGAATCTCTCTATTTAATCCACCCGAAAACGTGCAAGCATAGCTTCATTCTCCTCAACAATACCACATCTAATCAAGCCAGTTTGTAATTCCCGATAATATTCTTCTACGAATTTTTCCTTGTCTTAAGCGCTGCAATTTTGAAGTAATTCACGCTGATAATATGGTGGAACCCAACGAGTACGCATAGCAGTTTTCAAAGCAGCCCAAGTAGCTGGAACAGGATATAATCTACAATGTTCAGACCACCAAACACATGCAAAGCTAGTGAAAGCACAAACAGCAGCAGAACACGTCTCTCCTCGGGATATTGTAAACATGTAAATCGTTGTTCAGTTTCTAACTCCCAAGTAAGATATATATCGGAACATATCTACCCTCAAATGGCGGAATATTCAATTTCAGTTTAGGGAGATGGTCATGATCTCGTACTGAAGGGGAGCCGAACATTGCCATTATTTGCATGTGGGCGACACGGTGGTTGTGGTGCTGGTGGTTGCACGAGTTCGATGTTGATCAACCTCATCCTCGTAAGCTCTTACATAATCATCCTCCCCACCGCAGCAGCAGGAGCCACGAAGTATCAAAGCAGCACCAGCAGCTTGGCCGGTGAAGAGGGACACGGGAAGCTCGGCGGAGGGCTGTTTCGCGATGTGGAGGTAGTCCATGTTGTTGTAGTAGAGGTGCGTTAGGTGCAGCCGGTGGTGGTGGTGGTAGACGCGCGAGCAATTCATTAAACTTGTTATCGAGCTTTGTTTGACGCCTTCTCAATGCCATCTATCTTCTCCATGGCCTCTTCAAATCTATTTAGCACATCGTCCACCTGCCCACTCATCATTTGTTGAAACTTATCATGTAGCGCTTTGTTTGTCATGTTCTCCCGGTCGGTCTAAATCGACTTGTGATCCTGCCATGGTTAGCAGCAATAGAAACACACAAGAATATGATTGACAGACTACTAGGAAGTGGTGGTGGTGGTGTGGTGGACGATCACAAATCTGTCAAGCAAATCTCAAATTCTTACCAGTTCTTACCCAGAAGAAAGGTGATCGGCAACCGATGTAGTCAAAACTCTCAAAGCTTGGATAGAGCGATTACTGGGAGAGTCAAACGCACGATGTAGATGTATGTGGAGCTGGGAAGGCTTATAATATGGTAGCAAAAAGGGTGACAATAATCAATTGAGATGCAAAGTTGAATAAGCGCTCGACTTGATCTTGTCTTTGGTCCTAGGCTAGACCGTGCTAGAGACGCGAGCCTAGAACACTAACAAAATCACGCGCTGCTGCGGAAACAACGGAAAAGCACACTCTGGAATTTTTTTTCGCTCTTTTTTTTTTTTTTTTTTTTTTTTTTTTTTTGCTTTTTTTTTTTTTTTTTGAAAAATCACTATAATGGCGAGTGTCTCAAAACTCTTCGAGGTCAAACCGACGGGATGGGCACGAAATTTTTCGACCAAAAATTTTTTTTTTTCGATTGCCGGACCCAAAAGCTGAAACGGGTCAAAAAACTTTCTATAACGGCTTGTTGTCTCAATACACTTAGAAACACTTAAAAACAGGATAGCCAGAAAATTTTTCGACAAGTGCGTTTTCGGAAAATTTTGGGCCTAAACGGAGGGTGGTTTCAGACTTTTTTTTTTTTTTTTTTCGAAACCTACTCCGGCAAGGAAACACGAATCGGAAACTAGAGGGATCTCGAAAACAAACCTAATATGAGAAGAACTCGGATTGGTGGTGGATATATGGTGGTGGTATATGGCAGCGGTGGTGGTAGCGGTGGTAGTAGATGGATATGGATCGGTGGTGGTATATGGACACGGATTGGTGGTGGTATATGGATACGGATTCGGAGCGGTGGTGGTAGGTGGCAGGGGCGATGATGATGGTGCGGTGGCGGCGTGACAACTTATGACCAGAACTCGAAACTCTAAAAGACTAGACGCTAAGACCAGCAACTAGACACGACGATGCAACCGCAAATTCAACAAAGCAAAACCCTAAAAAGATTATGCAAAGGCTCAGATTGGTTCGGATATGATGAACTAACCCTAATATTTTTTTTTGTGGCTTTTTCGTGGACTGTAGGTATGAAGAACAGACTCGATCTAATCTACGAAAAACTGTAAAATCTCACCGAGCAACCTGAAAATCTGATACCACTTGATAGAGGCAAAGGTGTCCCGATGTTTCGATGAGATGGTGGCTATCGTTTACGTGGAGTCGACCTTGGCGATCCGACTACGAGCGTCGCGAGACGTCGCGCCTTAGCAATCGCTAAACCAACTTCCGAGGGTTATTGACCACGCCGAGCACGATCAACGACCACGAGGGCCTGTTTCCTGCGAGCAAGCGAAGAACAAGCAAGAAACTGAGATTGCAATCTGGATATTGCGAATATAAGATGAAAGCTTTATTGATCAAGGTGGGGTTCTGTGGCGCCTTTGTGCAGTCGTTGAACACAAGCGAAACGCCGAAGTTGCAGCTATGGCGAACTTTTAATCTAAACAAAACCCAAGGTCTAAGCGGTGCCCTAAGGGCTGTATATATGGAGGAAAAGGGGGAATTTCGTGGCCCTTGGTGGAGGGGTCCAAATCAACCCTAACTCTTGTTTCCCACACATACGGACTCTAAAACAGCCTATACTTAAGTATTTCGAAATTACATGGGCCTGGCCCACTAATAAGGTGACGGCACCTAGAATAGCCTCGGGACGACCTTTATGAAGTAGCATCTTGTATATTTCGTCCAAGGCTTCATGCACCCATTATGGTGGCTTCAAAGTCCTGAAATCGTCACTTGTAACTCCGTTCTTGTTCCCCTTAGCATGGCATTATCTCCATGCTTGTTCTTGCTCCAATGTCCATCCTTCTCCAAGCTAGGGCCTTCATTGGTAAGCAAAACAAATGTATCCAATTTAGGCAGCATCATATTCTCATGAACATTAGAATCATTACCAAGAAACGAAAGTACCTGATAATTTAATTGGCGTGCGCGAGCTCTAGTAATTGGTCCAGTATATGTAGCAGTAGGGGCAGTGGGTGTAACAATGGTATTGATGTCCTCATCAAGCTCCAAGTGGAGCGTGAAAGCAGCATTTACAATATGACATAGAGATTTGCGAAGTACACACGGATCTGAAAGGTTCAGACCCGTTGACTAAAACCTCTCTCACAGGCAAAACATGATCAAACCCCAGAACTCATTGAGACTTAATCACATGGTGATGTGAACTAGTTTAAGACACTAGTAAACTCTTTGGATGTTGGTCACATGGCGATGTGACCTATCAGTGTTAATCACATGGCGATGTGAACTAGATTATTGACTCTAGTGCAAGTGGGAGACTGTTGGAAATATGCCCTAGAGGCAATAATAAATTAGTTATTATTATATTTCCTTGTTCATGATAATCGTTTATTATTCATGCTATAATTGTATTGACCGAAACAGCAATACATGTGTGGATACATAGACAACACCATGTCCCTAGTAAGCCTCTAGTTAACTAGCTCGTTGATCAATAGATGGTTACGGTTTCGACCATGGACATTGGATGTCATTGATGACGGGATCACATCATTAGGAGAATGATGTGATGGACAAGACAATCCTAAGCCTAGCACAAAGATCGTGTAGTTAGTATGCTAAAGCTTTTCTAATGTCAAGTATCTTTTCCTTAGACCATGAGATCGTGCAATTCCGGATACCGTAGGAGTGCTTTGGGTGTATCAAACGTCACAACGTAAGCGGGTGACTATAAAGGTGCACTACAAGTATCTCGAAAGTGACCATTGGGTTGACACGGATCGAGGCTAGGATTTGTCACTCCGTGTAAGCGGAGAGGTATCTCTGGGCCCACTCGGTAGGACATCATCATAATGTGCACAATGTGACCAAGGGGTTGATCACGGGATGATGTGTTACGGAACGAGTAAAGAGACTTGCCGTGCGAGATTGAACAAGGTATCGGGATACCGACGATCGAATCTCGGGCAAGTACAATACCGCTAGGCGAAGGGAATTGTATACGGGATCGATTGAGTCCTTGACATCGTGGTTCATCCGATGAGATCATCGTGGAACATGTAGGAGCCAACATGGGTATCCAGATCCGCTGTTGGTTATTGACCGAGAACGTCTCGGTCATGTTCGCATGGTTCCCGACCCGTAGGGTCTACACATAAGGTTCGGTGGCGCTAGGGTTATATAGGAAGCTTGTATGTGGTTACCGAATGTTGTTGAGTCCCGGATGAGATCCGGACGTCACGAGGAGTTCGGAATGGTCCGGAGGTAAAGATTTATATATGGGAAGTCCTGTTTTGGTCACGGAAAAGTTTGGGCGATATCGGTAATGTCTGGGACCACGGGAGGGTCCGGGGTCCACCAAGTGGGGCCACCAACCCGAGAAGGTTGCGTGGGCCAAGTGTGGAGGAACCAGCCCCAAGGGGCTGGTGCGCCCACAAGGGCCCAAGCGCATGGGGAGTGGGAGGGGCAAACCCTAGCTCAGATGGGCCTTAAGGCCCATCTAGTGGCGCCTCCCTTTCCCTCCCCTCTTGGCCGCCTCCCAAGCCCCATCTAGGGCTGGCCGCACCCCTTGGGGTGGAAACCCTAGATGGGGCGCAGCCCTCCCTTCCCTATATATATGAGGCCAAGGGGCTGCCCAAGACACACAATTCTATCTCTCGTTGGTGCAGCCTGCCTCTCTTCTTCCTCCTCCTCTCCCTTGGTGCTTGGCGAAGCCTGCTGGGATGCCACGCTCCTCCACCACCACCACGCCGTTGTGTTGCTGCTGGATGGAGTCTTCCTCAACCTCTCCCTCTCTCCTTGCTGGATCAAGGCATGGGAGGCGTCACCGGGCTGTACGTGTGTTGAGCAGCGGAGGTGCCGTCCGTTCGACACTTGATCATCGGTGATCTGAATCACGGCGAGTACGACTCCATCAACCCCGTTCACTTGAACGCTTCCGCTTAGCGATCTACAAGGGTATGTAGATGCACTCTCCTTCCCTCGTTGCTAGTTTCTCCATAGATAGATCTTGGTGACACGTAGGAAAATTTTGAATTTCTGCTACGTTTCCCAACAATTAATGCATCTATATACTTGGTAAAGGGTGGAAGGCTCGGCCTTATGCCTGGTGTTTTGTTCCACTCTTGCCGCCCTAGTTTCCGTCATATCGGTATTATGTTCCTGGATTTTGCGTCCCTAACGCGATCGGGTGATTTATGGGACCCCCTTGACAGTTCGCTTTGAATAAGACTTTTCCAGCAAGGCCCAACATTGGTTTTACCATTTGCCTCACCACCACCTACTTTTCCCTTGAGAGTCGCTCTCTCGAGGGTCATCTTTATTCAGCCCCCCGGGCCAATGCTTGTCTAAGTGTTGGTCCAAACTAGAGTGCTTTGCAGCGCCACCTCGGGAAACTTGAGGGCTGGTTTTAGTTATACGGACTGCTCATCCGGTCGTGGCACAGGGACGAGATCTGGCGGCTACTACTGGGTGTCGGCATGCCGGGAGGTCTTGCTGGTCTTGTTTTATTGCTGTCGAAATGTCTTGTAGCCGGATTCCGAGACTGATCGGGTCTTCCGGGAGAAGGAATATCCTTCGTTGATCGCGAGAGCTTATCATGGGCTAAGTTGGGACACTCCTGCAGGTATAAACTTTCGAGAGCCGTGCCTGCGGTTATGTGGCAGATGGGAATTTGTTAATGTCGGTTGTAGAAAACCGAAGTTGATCTTAATTAAAATACACCAACCGTATGCGTAATCGTGAGTGTCTCTTCTCGGGGTTGATCGAGAGGAGAACACGGTTTCGGGTTATGTCGGCGTAAGTAGGAGTTCAGGATCACTTCTTGATCATTACTAGTTGACGACCGTTCCTTTGTTTCTCTCTCTCTCGTTTGCGTATGTTAGCCACCATATATGCTTAGCCGCTGCTGCAACCTCACCACTTTACCCCTTCCTTTCCCATTAAGCTTTGCTAGTCTTGATACCGAGGGTAATGGGATTGCTAAGTCCTCGTGGCTCACAGATTACTACACCACCAGTTGCAGGTACAGGTTTGCGATGATCATGACGTGAGAGCGATGTTTGCTTGTATTGGAGTTCTTCTTCTGCTTCTTCTTCGATCAGGGGATAGGTTCCAGGTCGGCAGCCTGGGCTAGCAAGGTGGATGTCGTTTGAGTTTCTGTTTATGTTGCATCCGTAGTCGGATGTTGAACTTGTATATGATGTATTGTGATGTTGATGTATTCTCGTGGCATTAGTGCCTCATGTATGTATCCCCATCTATTATGTAATGTTGATGTAATGATATCCACCTTGCAAAAGCGTTTCAATATGCGGGTCTATCCATGGTGGGACCGTCGAGTTCCTTTTGGATAGGGTCGCATATTAGGCGTGACAAGTTGGTATCGAGCCTCGACAAACCCTAGAGCCCCTTGATTGATCGTGTAGTTTGGCCGCTGTTGAGTCTAGAAGAAAACTGATTTCTGAGTCTAGTTATATCGGAGGGTAGGAATTCTTTTACTCCTCAGTCCCTTCGTCGCTCTGGTGAGGAATCTTGACGTAGGTGTTTTGAATTACTCCTCTTCTCCTTCAAATTTTTCTTTAGGGTCACGCAGTTGGTTTTTCGGTAGTTGTCCCTCAGCTCTTTGCATCCGGTGCATTTCTCGTCATGGCGATTCGACCCTCTTTGTTTTGCAAGTTCAATCCTCAGTTGTTTTCTTTTCCCACCCGTCCTCCCTTCTTCTTCTCGGAACCGGAGTCTGTAATCGAGTATCCATTCTACTCGTGTGAAGTTTTTGCTCTCTCTCTTCAATGATTTCAACCAGTGTTTTCTCTTCAAGTCATTCATCGGTTTTTTTCCCTTCCAGTTGCCTTTGTTTTTTGTAACGCCCCGGTTTCGATGCGCCAGGTGTCCGCCATTTATTCGCTGTCGTTGCCATGTCATGTGCTTACGTGTTGCACTTTTCCATGTCATCGTCTGCATTTCATATCATGTCATCATGTGCATTTCATTTGCATACGTGTTCGTCTCATACATCCGAGCATTTTCCCCGTTGTCCGTTTTGCAATCCGGCAATCCTATGTCTCCCGGCGCCCCCTTTTACCTCTTTTCATGTGTGGGCATTAAACGGTCTCGGAATGGACTGAGGTTTGTCAAGCGGCCCTGGTATAGCACCGTAGACCGCTTTGTCAAGTTTCGGATCATTTGGAGGTCGTTTGGTACTCCAACGGTTAACGGGTAACAAGTAAAGCCCTCTTTGAGTTGCAGCCCAACACCCCTTTCAAAGTGGTCCAAACCCACCAAACTCCCTCCATGCTCTCGGTCGTTCGATCACGATCGCGTGGCAAAACCGCACCTCCTTTGGACTCTCCTAGCTCCCTCTACCTATATATATGTGGCCACCCCCGAAAATCCACGCAGATCAAACCCTAGCCCTCTCCCTCTCAACCGCCGGACATGTCCGCGTCGCGCCGGACATGTCCAACCGCCGCCGCCCGCGTCCTTCCGGCGAATCGAAGCTGCCACCTCAGCTCACGCCACGTGGCGCCTCTGATCGCCGCCGCCCCGCCCGCCGCTGCCCCAAGCGCCGAGGCAGCCCGCTTGAGCCGCGCGGGCCTAAGCCGCCGCCAGGCGCCCGTCGCCCGCGCCGCCCGCTCGCCGCCGCGCCGCCAGTCACTGCCGCCGCGCCCGCCCGCCCGCCTCGCCGCCGGTGAGCCGCGCCCGGCCGCCCGCCAGCGCCATGGCTCCGCCTCCCGCGCCCTCCGCCCTCGCCGCCTCCCTCGAGCCGCGCCACCCGGCCAGCGCCACTGCCCTCGCCGGAGGTGCCCGCCCGCTTCGCCGGCACGCCACGGCGCCTCCCCGCGCCCTCCGGCCACCAGCGCCGCCCCGCCGCCTCTCCCTCCGGCGTCCCCGCGCCGGATCCGGTGAGATCCGACCGGAGGAGGTCTCCCCGGGCCCTTCCTCTCCGTCTCCGGCGAAATTCCGGCGAGGTCCGGCCCTGCATCGAAGTCCGTGCAAATGAGGTTGACCCCCGAAAATCCCCAAGTCCCCGTTTCTGCTAACATTTTGTTGCATTTTCATCGCATCATAACTCTGTCATAATTGCTCCGTTTTGCGTGTATAATATGTCAAAATGTTCGTCTCGATGAGTAGATCATTTCATCTCATTGCATCATTTTCATTTGTGCTCATATTGATGCCCGAAATGCTGTTGTAAGAGTGCTATGTGATGTTAGTTTCTGTTTCTTATCAGAACATGCACTTTTGTTATTTTTGCCATGATTGATGTGTGCACCCTATGGATTTGAGTCCTACATGTGTTTTGTAATATGCCATGCCATCTTTCCAGGGGTGTATGCCATGTATTTTTGTGATCAATGTGGTGACTAGCACAAGCATGCAAAGTAGGCTTCCTGATGTTGCTGATTTCAGCCCTGTTCTGCTGATATTTTTATGCCATGTTGACTTGATGCTACAGAGAGATCCATGCTTATTTTGAGATACTTCAGTAAGGATGTTTTGTTATACATGTTTTGCTCTATCCATCCATGCCCTTGTTTGCAATTATGGAGTGCCATAGCTTGAGTAAATCGAGCTCTACTTTTGCTATAAAATGTTTCCTGGCAGGTTGTTTACATGTTATTCAATTTTGCCAAGGTTGTTGTAGTTGATCCATGCACCCTATGATGTTGTTCTTGCCATGTATAGCTTCTATGCCATGTCTTATTACTGTTGGTTGCCTTGCCATGCCATGTATTGCTCTGTGGTGAGTGGTTCAAGCTCACTAACATGCCTACTTATCGTTATTCCTGCCATGTATGAATCTGTAATATAACTTGCCATGTTTACATGGGTTCCATCATATTTTCTGCTCCTTTTTGGCTTATGGTCAGTAAGGGAATTTTGTTCTATGCAATTAGTAGATTCATGCCATGCCTTTGTTTGCCATGATAAGTTCCTGTAACATGTTGTTTGATAGCTCTAAACATTGCAACTTTGATGTTATTTACGCCAATGCCCGAAACTGTTATTATTTGCAATCTTGCCATGTCATTTTGAGCATGTTCTAGTTGTTTCTGGAGATAGCTCAGTGTTCATGTTTTGTAATGCTTTACCTGTAGATCATGCCCATGCCTTTTGTTATTATGTTGAGGTCCTGTAGCATGTTGTTTTGATGCTTGCAATATGCCTACTTGCTGTTTTGGACAGATTGTTGTCATATCTTGTATAGGGTGTATGTGTTGAACCGTTGCTCCGTTTTGAGCGTGCTCTATATGAAACTTGCTTGATTTTGCATGTAGTTTCATATTATCATGTTGCATCCATGTTTTGAGGTGTTTGCTTGATGTTTGTATGCATTTTGCATCAATGCCATGTTTAATTTGTTTTGCTCATATCTTCTAGACCGTAGATCCGAATCTAATGAACTTTATATGTAACTTGACGAGAATTTTGTGTAGATCATCGTGGTGCATCTTAACTTGCTGTTTAACCACTTGAACATGAGGTCTATTCAGATCTGGACCAATTTTGAAATTTGCATATGAGGACTTACCGGAATTGTTATATGTTGTTTCCGGCCTCATTTAAACTTGCCTCGGTGTGTTGCTCTTGTTTGCATCATCTCTTGCCATGAGTACCCTCATCTAGATTTGTCATGCATCATGTTTGTTGTGCATCTTGCCATGTTCATGTGTGGTGTGTTTACTATGTTGTGTGCTTCTTCTTGTTAGTTCCTGTTTCGTTGCGATCGTGAGGATTCGTTCGTCTTCGCTTGGTTCGGCTTCGTCCGTTCGTCTTCTTCATGGACTCGTTCTTCTTCATTGCAGGATTTCAGGCAAGATGACCGCTACCCTGGATCTCACTACTATCATTGCTATGCTAGTTGCTTCGTTCTATCACTATGCCGCGCTACCTATTACCTGTTCCTCAAGCCTCCCAAATTGCCATGAACCTCTAACCTTTTTCACCCTTCCTAGCAAACCGTTGTTTGGCTATGTTACCGCTTTGCTCAGCCCCTCTTATAGCGTTGTTAGTTGCAGGTGAAGATGAAGTTTGTTCCTTGTTGGAACATGGAGATGTTATTCCTTGTTGGAACATGTTTACTTGTTGGGATATCACAATATACCTTATATTATTAATGCATCTATATACTTGGTAAAGGGTGGAAGGCTCGGCCTTATGCGTGGTGTTTTGTTCCACTCTTTCCGCCCTAGTTTCCGTCATATCGGTATTATGTTCCCGGATTTTGCGTCCCTAACGCGGTCGGGTGATTTATGGGACCCCCTTGACAGTTTGCTTTGAATAAGACTTTTCCAGCAAGGCCCAACATTGGTTTTACCATTTGCCTCACCACCACCTACTTTTCCCTTGGGAGTCGCTCTCTCGAGGGTCATCTTTATTCAGCCCCCCGGGCCAATGCTTGTCTAAGTGTTGGTCCAAACTAGAGTGCTTTGCAGCGCCACCTCGGGGAAACTTGAGGGCTGGTTTTGGTTGTACGGACTGCTCATCCGGTTGTGGCACAGGGGCGAGATCTGTGGCTACTACCTGTGGTGTCGGCACGCCGGGAGGTCTTGCTGGTCTTGTTTTATTGTTGTCGAAATGTCTTGTAGCTGGGATTCGAGACTGATCGGGTCTTCCGGGAGAAGGAATATCCTTCGTTGATCGCAGAGCTTATCATGGGCTAAGTTGGGACACCCTGCAGGTATAAACTTTCGAGAGCCGTGCCAGCGGTTATGTGGCAGATGGGAATTTGTTAATGTCGGTTGTAGAAAACCGAAGTTGATCTTAATTAAAATACACCAACCGTATGCGAACCGTGAGTGTCTCTTTCGGGGTTGATCGAGAGGAGAACACGGTTTCGGGTTATGTCGGCGTAAGTAGGAGTTCAGGATCACTTCTTGATCATTACTAGTTGATGACCGTTCCTTTGTTTCTCTCCTCGCTCTCGTTTATGTATGTTAGCCACCATATATGCTTAGCGCTGCTGCAACCTCACCACTTTACCCCTTCCTTTCCCATTAAGCTTTGCTAGTCTTGATACCTAGGGTAATGGGATTCTTTGAGTCCTCGTGGCTCACAGATTACTACACCACCAGTTGTAGGTACAGGTTTGCGATGATCATGGCGTGAGGCGATGTTTGCTTGTATTGGAGTTCTTCTTCCGCTTCTTCTTGATCGGGGATAGGTTCCAGGTCGGCAGCCTGGGCTAGCAGGGTGGATGTCGTTTGAGTTTCTGTTTATGTTGCATCCGTAGTCGGATGTTGAACTTGTATATGATGTATTGTGATGTTGATGTATTCTCGTGGCATTAGTGCCTCATGTATGTATCCCCATCTATTATGTAATGTTGATGTAATGATATCCACCTTGCAAAAGCGTTTCAATATGCGGGTCTATCCATGGTGGGACCGTCGAGTTCCTTTTGGATAGGGTCGCATATTGGGCGTGACACAAAACTTGTCGGGAGCGTCTGCTTCAACGAAACAAACCCTAGGGCTTGTCGGAGCAGACTGCTCCTCAGCACTCTTGGTGTTGATCTTGGGGACCTTCGCGGCGGCGGTTTCGGGTAGCTCTGCCGGAAAATAGTCGCCAGAAATCAACTTCCTCTTCTTGTTCTGTCTAGTTGATGGCGTTACAGTTGGTTGAGTTAGCTTGAGCACAAAAATTCCTGGTTCCACAGGTAACTTGAGTGCGGCGCACTTTGACAGGCCATCAGCAATATCATTCTGAGCTCTTGGAACATGTTCCATTTGCAGGCCTTCAAAGTGTTCTTCTAGCTTTCTCACTTCATCGGCGAGGCTACCATCAACGGACTCTGATAATCTTTGTTCACTTGGCGGACGACAAGCTGCGAGTCACCCCTGACAATGAGCTTCCCGATCCCAAGGTCCACTGCTATCTGAGTCCGCAAGCAAGCCTTCATACTCTACAAGATTGTTTGTTGCTTGCTCCTTGGGAAAGTGCATTTGAACTATGTACTTGAGGTGTTCTTCGTGGGTGCGATAAGCGACGCCGCACCGGGCGCCTTTGCAGCGAGAAGGCACCGTCAAAGTACATCAGCCACTCTTTACTTGCCTCCTTGACGGGATGCTCGTCTTGAATTTCTTCATCTTGTGTTGGCGTCCATTCTGCTATAAATTCTGCCAATGCTCTGCTTTGGATAGTTGAAGTGCTTTCAAACTTGAGGCCAAAGCTTGACAGTTCAGTGCCCACTCGACAATCCTGCTGTTGCTTCGGATTTTGCAAGATCCTCTTCAGCGGAAAGTGAGTGACAACTGTGATCTCATGTGCTTGGAAGTAATGGCGCAGCTTTCTCGAGGCCATGAGGAGGCCGAAAAGCAATTTCTGCACACCAGAGTACCTTGACCTAGCCCCCTGTAGAAGGGAACTGACAAAGTACACTGGGCGCTGCACCATCCTTTTCTATATTTTCTCGCAATCCTGTGCAGATCCGTCTTTGTCGGGACCAGAGCTCGCCGGTGAAGCACCCTGCTTGTCGCTGGATGCATCTGCCTTGGTTGCCGGCTCATCATCCGCCTCCCTTTCCGCTACTAACGCAGCACTAACCACTTGATTGGTTGCCGCTATATATAGCAGCAACTTCTCTTGTGGCCTAGGTGCGACAAGTATTGGAGTAGAGAACAGGTACCTCTTTAAGTCCTGCAGCGCAGCCTCCGCTTCGGGAGTCCATTTCATTGGACCTGCCTTTTTCAAAATCTTAAAAATGGCGTGGCGCTCAGCAGACCTAGAGATAAACCTCTTGAGAGCAGCCACGCAACCGCAAGTCTTCGTACATCCTTGGCGCTTTGGTGCTTCAATCTGCTCAATGGCCTTGATCTTGTCGGGATTGGCTTCAATTCCCGCCGAGACGAAGAACCCGAGAAGCTTGCCGTAAGGAACTCAAACACGCATTTCTGGGGTTGAGCTTGAGGTTGATCTTGCGCACATTTGCAAAGGTCTCATCTAAATCTTGAACCAGAGTTGCCCTGTCCTTGCTTTTGACCACTATGTCATCCATGTAGGCTTCTACATTTCTGTGCATTTGGGGCTCAAAAGCGTCATGGACTACTCTTGTAAATGTTGGACCAGCATTCTTTAGCCCAAAAGGCATCCGTACAAAACAGTAGGTGCCACATGGGGTGATGAATGCGGTTTTCTCTTCATCCTCTTCTGCCATGAAGATCTGATGATATCCTGAATATGCATCAAGAAATGAAAGCAAATCACATCCAGCCGTGGAGTCAACAATCTGGTCGATGCGCGGCAAGGGAAATGGGTCTTTGGGACAAGCTTTATTAACATCTGTGAAGTCAATACAAAGTCTCCATTTCCCATTTGCCTTGCGAACAACTACAGGATTGGCCAACCACGTAGGATGGAGCACTCCTCTGACAAGGCCTGCTGCTTCCAACTTCTTGATCTCTTCTGCAATGAATTCTTGGCGCTCCACTGCCTGCTTCCTGACTTTCTGCTTGACGGGCGCGATGAGGACAGACAGCTAAGTGGTGCTCAATTACTTTTACGGGAACACGGGGATGTCGACGGTTGCCATGCGAACACATCGACATTCGCCTCGAGGAAAGCAACGAAGCGCCTTCCTATTTAGGGTCGAGTGGGCGATGGTGAAGGTACCACCAGTGCCGTCCTCCTTGGCGGGCACCTTCTTGGTCTTCGTGGAGCTGCCATCGTCTTCTTGCACTTGCTGGTGGAACTTCGATGGTGCGTCCTCAGCGATAGCGCAGCACTCCAAGAGGTGCGCTTGCGGAGTGGGCATCGAGCTCTTGCGGACAAAGTGGTCATGAACACCTATGGGACCGGCGGACCGAGTCCCTTTTGGTTCGGTGGGGCGGAGATTGCACGAAGAGCAGATCGGCGATGCACACGAGCAGTTTACCCAGCCGGAGCTCTCCGAGAGATAATACTCCTACCGCTGCTTGTCCGATTATATTGTGTTCTTTACGGGGAGCCTGAGAGCTACAAAACCTAGCTTGAGTGTGTGGTCTCGAATGAGTCGAACCAGCCGAACCCTTCTACGTTGCGCATGGGCCTCCTTTTATAGGCTCAAGGGGTCACCACAGGTGGCAACGTAAACAAGGGCAAAATGGGAAAAATGAGTTGCGGTTGGTACAGCTACTTTGTGCAGTGTATTCTACCTAACTCGACGGCAAGGGATGAAGCATTAAATGCCCGTCCATGTCGCCTAAACAAGGCAGAAAGGGACCGTCGGGCGCCACCGCTTGCCACGATGGCACCTGTCGGCGCCGCTTCGCTGCTCTCCGCTGGCTGCACAGCCTCTTGACACGCTGCGCTGGAATGGCTCCATGGCGACACGTTGGTGGATGAGCTGGGCGGAGATGAAGAGAGGTTGCGTGCGCGGCAAGCACCTTGCCGCGGCTGAATCCTGTCGCGCTTCGGGAGCTTGTCGCTCACCAAGCCTTCCGGCAAGCTCCTCTTGCCGGGTCTTGTCTTCTGCGGGCCTTGAGTGGCCTTCCGGCAAGCTCCTCTTGCGGGGCCTTGTTTTCGTGGCTTAAATACTTTGGTCTTGAATGGTTCCAAAGGAACCACGGAGGACCTTAGCGGTCACTAGGCCAGCCTTGCTGCTGGTGTCATGCTCGCTGTTGCCCGTGAAGTTCGGGGTACCAGGGTACCCCTACTCTAGTACACCGACACTGAGAGACGTTATAGTCCTATGCATTTTCTAGGAACTTTTTGGTAACTTGTTGCCAAAGGGGAGAAAAATGTATAGATCATAGGCTTCGAGAGAGAGAGAGAGAGAGAGAGAGAGAGAGTTTGCTTTTGTTCTCTCTTGTCTTCTTGGTTGAACTTTGTTTGCTTTTGATTGCTTGAGATACTATGCTATTACCTGTGAGACATTGATGATCAGATGTTTGATCATAAGCTACACTTATGCTTGTTATGATATTATCTTACTTACCCTTATATGATCATTCACTGTGCTTGGTGATGAGTGCATGTATTCAATCTTTATTATTTTGAGCGCTCCACCAAGATGTATGTGACATGGAAGAGTAACCCATGAGCCTAATTCCTTGTGCATTTGCAGTCCAAAGCAAATCTTAAAATTTGCAAAAATTTAGGGGGAGCTCTTGCTTATCACATACTTCTCAAAGCGACGATGTTTCTCAATCTTATTATCATTTGTCGAAGCTTTGATCTATATGTTGTCATCAATTACCAAAAAGGGGGAGACTGAAAGTGCAACTATCCCTAGGTGGTTTTGGTAATTCATAACAACATATAGCTCATTGAGCTAATGCTATTCCAAGACAAATATTTCAGGAAAGCTCAATGATGGCATGGCATGGATGATGAAAGTGGATCCCTCAAAATATTAAGGACAAAGAATTGGCTCAAGCTCAAAAGCTCAAGACTCTAAATTTTACATTTTAGTGATCCAAGATCACATTGAGTCTATAGGAAAAGCCAATACTATCAAGGAGGGATGAGGTGTTGCTTAATGAGCCTTTTGCTTCATGTGCTTAGTGATATGCTCCAAAACCCTCCACTACTTTCTCACATCCACATATGACCTAAACCTAAAGTCAAACTCAGACCTACCGATTCTTTCTATCCGGTGTCACCGAGTTCAAATGTTATAGCCACTGCCAAAAACCCTAGGCAAATCGGTTTCACCGATAGGGATCTCGGTCCCACCGAGATGGGATTGTAATCTCTCTGTTTCCCTTCATAACGTTTCGGTCTAACCGAAGTGACCGATCGATCCCACCGAGATTGCAATGTAAACTCTCTTTCCCTTTCGTAACGTTTGGTCTCACCGAAAGAGCGAATCGGTCCCACCGAGTTTTTACGACCAACTCTCTGGTTAGCTAATTACCAAAATCGGTCTCACCGAGTTTGTGTAATCGATCTCACCGAGATTACGTTATGCCCTAACCCTAACCATATCGGTCCTACCGAGTTGCATATCAGTCCTACCGAGTTGCATATCGGTCCCACCGAAAACCCTAACGGTCACTAGGTTTACTAAATCGGTCCGACCGAGTTTGTTGATTCGGTCCCACCGAGTTTGGTAAATTGTGTGTAACAGTTAGATTTTGTGTGGAGGCTATATATACCCCTCCACCTCCTCTTCATTCGTAAAGAGAGCCATCAGAATAAACCTACACTTCCAACTTACCGGTTTTGAGAGAGAACCACCTACTCATGTGTTGAGGCCAAGATATTCCATTCCAACCACATGAATCTTGATCTCTAGCCTTCCCCAAGTTGCTTTCCACTCAAATATTCTTTCCACCAAATCCAAATCCTGTGAGAGAGAGTTGAGTGTTGGGGAGACTATCATTTGAAGCACAAGAGCAAGGAGTTCATCATCAACACACCATTTGTTACTTCTTGGAGAGTGGTGTCTCCTAGATTGTCTAGGTGTCACTTGGGAGCCTCCGACAAGATTGTGGAGTTCAACCAAGGAGTTTGTAAGGGCAAGGAGATCGCCTACTTTGTGAAGATCTACCGCTAGTGAGGCAAGTCCTTCGTGGGCGACGGCCATGGTGGGATAGACAAGGTTGCTTCTTCGTGGACCATTCGTGGGTGGGGCCCTCCGTGGACTCGCGCAACCGTTACCCTTCGTGGGTTGAAGTCTCCATCAACATGGATGTACGATAGCACCACCTATCGAAACCACGACAAAAACATCCGTGTCTCCAATTGCGTGTGAATCCTCCAAACCCTTCCCTTTACATTCTTGCAAGTTGCATGCTTTAATTTCCGCTGCCTATATACTCTTTGCATGCTTGCTTGAATTGTGTGAAGATTGCTTGACTTGTGCAAAGATAGCTAAAATATGCCAAAGCCTAAAATTGGGAAAAGGTTAGGTTTTTAATTGGTCAAGTAGTCTAATCACCCCCCCTCTAGACATACTTCAAGGTCCTACAAAGTGCCGATGGATCCGCTCTTGATGTGCGGCACGCCGCGCCTCTCGCTCTGCTCGCTCCAGCGGTCTCGCCATGCGGCGAGCCACAGCCTATTGGCGCGGACGTGCCTAGCTTGCTCTACGGCGCGCCATCGATCATGTTGTGCGGCGAGTTGCAGCCTCTCGGTGACGACATGACTATCTTGATCCGCGGCGCTGAAGCGCCATGCGCCAAGGGTCTGCTCAACCCTGGTGATGACGTGCATCACGGCATCGTCCATCGCATTGTCGGGGAGTGGCCCGGCCTCGACGGGCCGTGGCGCCTGCTCGTTTTCCTCGTCAACGAGGTTGATGGCAGAGGCGGCGCTTTGGTGGGTTGGCATGCTTGGAAAAGGTGGATGTGCTACAGGCTGTGCTTGTTGCCTCCATGCATCGTGCGCCGCCTAGGTTGATGCGCAATATCACTGGGTGGCGGGAAACAGGTGAGGAAATGGCAGGAAATGGTGGCGTGTTCATAAAACACCATCAATTAATGGAAACTTAGCATATAAGGAACATCGAGCTAGCACAAGAAGTAGATGATGATTAGATGAACACAGACCACACTAGGGAACCCGTCGGTGATGAATTCATCAATCGCAAACGATTGTATACTAGCAAGGGTTTGCCCTCGACACACACGGCTTATTCCATCACAAACAGGTCGGATGGATCAACTATATGCCATGTATCGCACATTGTCAAAAAGTAATGCGGTAGACCTTCTTTAAGATGTGTTAAAAAACACAAGGACCTTGAGGTTAATTTAAGCGATGGGATGGATCATAGAGGTCATTTAATTTGACATGTATGACCCATCCCATCCGTTAATTTAACATCAAGACAAATTCCCATCCAGTCACCCATCTGATGGTTGCTCCAGCCAGAGCACAGTTAACTTGAGAGTTCTCTTACATGAGCTATTGGTGGAACAGCTAGTCCTTACTGATATAGGATGCCTCTTCGCATCCTTATTGTGTACCCGGATGACCGCCCGTCGCCCAATGGCCAATAGATGTTGTGTAGACACTGCATATCACATACGTCTTATTAGAAGCAATCGTACGTGTTATTATCGGTCTTCACACATTTCAGATTACATACCTGTTTGCCGTCTATCACACACTCATCTTGTTATATTGAACCATTTCGTTCTCTTGTCTCAACACAAACAGTTCATCCGAGTGAACCACATGCCATATCTCCACACACCTTGATCTGGCTGACCAATTCTTTTCTGTTTCCTAATCATAAATAGTTCATCCGAGTGAACCGTATGTTGTATATCTTTTACACCTTCATCGGCTGCTGTTTCTTTTGTTCCTCCTCATCGCAAATAGTTAATTGAACTGAACCGTATGCCCCCGCATCGCATTACGCAACTAAAATCTAAACCGTGTTTGATGCATCCGTCATCGCAAAAAATTTGCACCTTTTGACGGTTTTTACACCACCATTTGCGATTATTGCATCACACAGTTTTGTTGAAGGGTCTCGATCGTAGTGTCGCATTAGCAGCATCCTGCGATAGTGTCATGACTATCACGTCCTACTTCAAAGGGTTTTACCTGTTATTCTTAGAGGACAGGGCCACCCAGAATTATACAGAGCAGTTGCAGAGTTGGGACAATTCTTTAGGGGACTCTACAGTAGAAATATCAGGATAGATGCTTTGGAGCATCTTAGAGACAAGATACCAACTATCTTATGCGACCTTGAGAAGATGTATCCTCCAGTGTTCTTTGATGTGATGGTGCATCCGGCTGTTCGCTCTACGATGAGGCACTAGTTAGAGGTCGATGCAGTATGGCAGATGTACCCTATTGAAAGGCTACTAGGCACTTTCAAGGGCTATGTTAGGAACAGAGCTAGACCCGAGGGTTCCATCACAGAGGCCTACATTGCTACAGAAGCGTTGACATTCTGTTCAAAATACATTGAAACAATTGATCAACTTAGCAAAGAGGTGGGTGAAGACAATCCCGAGCTCAATGTTTTTGATTGTTACATTCGAGTTACAAGGAAGAGTCGACAAGACGACAAACCTAAAGATTTGGACAAAATGGTTTGGTAGTGTTGAATAACTGTCCTGAGATTCTAGCTTATATCAAGTAAGTGCTAGGTATTGCAACTTATACATCGTAATCTACTAAACTTGCAGCACATTCTTATATATTTAGATGTTTGACACGATCACTATGTCGTGCAGTATCTACAAAAAGGAGTTACTGCCACAAATCCAAGAAACATTGACAAACTGGTTATGGCAGGATTTACGAAATGGTTCAAGAGCCATGTAAGCTTTTGAATTGCACCGTCTGTTTTTTTTAATATATTGAGTACATAAGATGATCAGCTTGTCTATTTTCTAACCATAGGTTAAGAAGATGCAGGAGGATGGGCAGGCAGTTGATGACGCCCTTTACACACTAGCAGTGGGTCCTGATACTCGTGTAAAACATTATGAATCTTGCGTTGTTGGAGATGTGTGCTACAACACCCTTGCACGCGACGAAGGCAGGAAGACACAAAACAATGACATCATGAGCACGGATACGTACGACAAAGAGACAACTGAAATGTATGCTAACATAACAGACATTGTTCAATTGCAGTATATCTCCAGTTTCGAGGTTCATCGGTGTGTGGTTCTGTTGTGTTGTCGTTGGTATAACCTGTTTTCCAGGATCGCAAAGTCCAGAGTTGATGATTATTTCAAATCCATCAATGTCAAGGCGGTGTACCAGACTGATGAGCCTTTTATTTTGGCAAATCAAGCAACATAGATTTTTTTCTTGGAAGAAACATATGCGCGAGCGATGATGGAGAGTATTGCAAAGGTTTGAGCAAAGGAATTCATTTAAGGAAGTTGCATAACAAGATGATGCTTACACTGCTCCTGATGTAGAAGATTCCACAGATGTTCCTAATATCTTTGAGAAACATCACGTCAGTAACACTGGCGAAAATATTGCTGTCGGGCTGTGGACATCTGTGAGTTGATCAATAAGATGCCAACGTTCGAGGACATTGAGGATGAAGAAGAAGATGACTTTGGGGAATTACGATTCAGATCGATACACATGGCGAAGATGTTGATCTGCTGCTACGGATGATGATTAGATTATGTTAGAGATATATTTGGGATACATGTATTTGGTAGTTTAGGATTTGTAATCCGTCTCCTACCTTATCTCCAAGAGAGGCGTCTTGCCCTCCAAGTCTTGTACTCAATATATACACGCCCTCGAGGCTCAATATACATCCATCATATTCCACATCAATCCATCTCTCTCCCTTCTAACATGGTATCAGTTTCCGGGTTCTAAACCCTAGCCGTCGCCGCTTCCGCACCCACGTGCCACCCCCGGGGCAGTCGGCCTCCATGACCGCCGCCGGGGGCCGCACCGCCCGTACCTAGGGTTCGTCCGCCGATCGTGTTGACCGACTGCACTAGAGAGTCTTTTTTCCCGATCCCTTGATCCGGATTTTTCTCTCTCTTGCTGATCGTCTTGATCGGCGTTTTTTTTTATTTTCTGATCTACGATCGGTTTGCATCGCCCGTCGTCGTTCGTCGTCTACAACACGCCTCTACTTCACCATTGGCATCGACTCCATCGACATCTTCGTCGGTCATGTGACGGTAGCTTGCGTACTCTTGCGCCGGATCGCTGGCCCGCACCCTATGGCCGCCGCTACTCATGCGGCTGCTCGCATGGTCCTGCTGGCCGTCGTCTCCGATCGCGTACACCCAAGATCACTCAAGCGCTGACGTGCCTAACGTAGGTGAGATCGATTTCTCGTGCGTCTGCGCTGCGTTGTTGGCTGCTCAAGTTCTACATACGGCTGCTCTTTCCGGATGATGTATCCCGCGTGGGCTGCTTGTTTACGTGTACGATCAGCCTTCATGGCTTTTGTGCATATACAATCAATTTTCATGCATCACACATCGCGGTTGCGGCGCTCATGGATACTCGGCTGCGCGGGGCGCGCTGGTGCCTCAGTAGCCGCTGGCGCTTCGCCTTCTCGATTGCGGCACGTCGTCGGCACCTCGTCGCCGGTCTGCGTCTTCTCGTTCTCACCCATCATATCTTCGATCTGATCAACCGTAGATGCACGTCTTCGTGGGATGTTGTGGAGATCGTCACCAAGTACACGCGCCTCTCCGTCGATCGAGCATCAGGCTGCTGCTGCGTCGCCCGTCGGGCCGCAGCGCCGCCGCCCCGTGGTTCTCTTTGCGGCTGCATCGACTCGTGTGTCGCCACTGTGTCGCCCCTTCGGGTCGTAGTGCCGCGACACGTGGTACCCGCCGCCGCCCCGAGGCCGTCCCCGCGGCTGCACCGACCCGCGAACCACCGTTCGTCGCCCCGCCGGGCTGCAGCGTCGCGGCCCGCGGTCCCGCCGCCGCCCAAAGGTATTCCGCTGTCGCCCGACCGTCTGCCGCCGGCCGTCGCCTCTTGAGCCATAGCGCGCGCGCGCCGCGATCCCTACGCCGTCATCACGCGTCGACCTTCCGTGGTATCGCCGCGC
>JAHIAM010000414.1:0-24547 GCA_021605205.1 Aegilops longissima
AAATAGTATTGATTCTTGGAACAAGTGCAAAGATGCCTTTATCTCTAAGTATTTTCCTCACGCTAAGATTATCTCTCTTAGAAGCGATATTATGAATTTTAAGCAACTTGATCATGAACATGTTGCACAAGCTTGGGAAGAATGAAATTAATGATACGTAATTGCCCTACTCATAGTTTGAACTTGTGGATGATTATACAAAAATTTATGCGGATTGAATTTTGCTTCTAGAAATCTTTTAGATTGACGCGGGAGGCACTTTTATGGAAATAACTTTGGGAGATGCTACTAAACTCTAGATAATATTATGGTTAATTATTCTCAATGGCATCTTGAAAGATCTACTAATAAAAAGTGCATGCTATAGAAGAAATCAATGTCTTGAGTGGAAAGATGGATGAACTTATGAAATTATTTGCTACTAAGAGTGTTTCTTGATCCTAATGATATGCCTTTGTCTACCTTGATTGAAATTATAATGAATCTATGGATGTGAATTTTGTTGGTAGGAATAGTTTGGTAACAAGGCATTATAGAGAATTTTAATCCTAGGCCTTATCCTAGTAATCCTTCTAATAATTATGGAAATTACTACAACAACTCTTATGGAAATTTTAATAAGATGCCCTCTAAATTTGAGAATAGTGTTAAAGAGTTTATGAATTCACAAAAGAATTTTAATGCTTTGCTTGAAGAGAAATTGCTTAAAGTTGATGATTTGGCTGGGAACGTTGATAGAATTTCACTTGAGGTTGATTCTTTAAAGCTTAGATCTATTCCTCCTAAGCATGATATCAATGAGTCTCTCAAAGCTATGAGAATTTCCATTGATGATTGCAAAGAAAGAAACGCTAGGATGCGTGCTTCCAAAGATGCCTTTATTAAAGCGTGTTCATCTAATTCCTATGAAAATCAAGATGAAGATCTAAAAGTTATTGATGTGTCCTGAGGGAGTCCTGGATTAGGGGTTGTCCGGATAGTCGGACTATCACCGTTGGCCGGACTCCTGGACTATGAAGATACAAGATTGAAGACTTCGTCCCGTGTCCGGATGGGACTTTCCTTGGCGTGGAAAGCAAGCTTGGCGATACTGATATGTAGATCTCCTACCGTTGTAACCGACTACTGTGTAACCCTAACCTATCCGGTGTCTATATAAGCTGGAGGTTTTAGTCCGTGGGACGAACAACAATCATACCATAGGCTAGCTTCTAGGGTTTAGCCTCTCGATCTCGTGGTAGATCCACTCTTGTACTACCCATATCATCAATATTAATCAAGCGGGAGTAGGGTTTTACCTCCATCGAGAGGGCCCGAACCTGGGTAAAACATCGTGTCCCTTGTCTCCTGTTACCATCCGCCTAGGCGCCTGATTCGGGACCCCCTACCGAGATCCGCGGTTTGACACCGACATTGGTGCTTTCATTGAGAGTTCCTCTGTGCCGTCATCTTTAGGCCCGATGGCTCCTTGATCATCAACAACGGCGTGGTCGAGGTGAGACTTTTCTCCCGGACAGATCTTAAATATTCGGCGGCTTTGCTGCGGGCAATTCACTTGGTCAGATTTGGGAGTTTGAACTACGGGCGACATCGCGGAGACTTGATCTTGACGGATTCGAGCCACAACCAAGCAGCGCCGCCTTGTCTCGATGGGCGCGATCTAGCTTTGCCACGAGCAGTGCCACGGAGGCCGCATCGGCGTCGCTCCGACCCTTAGCTCGGGCCGACTCCGCCGATCGAGGGCGAGTGGCTGGACACGCCTCGGGGGCTATGATGTCTTCGGCGATTGAGCGAACTCCATCCTGTCGCTGCGAGCCGTGACTCCAGGTGCGGACTCCTCTCCGGACTCCGAACCCTCCGCGCCCCTGCCAATCGAATGCAATTGGGCGCGGTTATGGAGTTCCTTGCCGTGGACATCTTTCATTTTCGCCCTTTGGCGACATCCTGAATTCACTAAAGTCTATCTCTTTATCGGAGAGCCTGGCGGACTACGGTCGGGAAGGTTGAGATCGGACGGCGAAGAAATTCGCGCCCACCACCACCCACTTTGTAGCCCTTGCCGAAAGCTTAAGCGGCGTGCTCGATTTCGACTCCGAAGACATCGGCGGTATGGATGGCGATGTAGGAGACAACCATGAACCAGCACCTATAGGATCTTGGACAGCCACCTCATCCCATGATGTATACATGGTGGATACACCTAAAGGAAGTGACGAGGAACAACGGGGCGCTATGAAGGATAAATCCCTCGAAAAGCAGTCAAAACGGAAACGTAAACACCGCACCAAGTACCGCCTCGACAAATACGGTAGCCACACAGACCCAGCCATAGAGCAGGGCGAACCGGTGGACGACGAACATGCTATCGAGCAACCGTCCGAACAGGACAACTTGGATAAACAACCCGTCCCCGGCGAAGATAACAGTCCGGACGATCTCACACCGGACAAGTTGTTGGAGCAGAAGAACCTCCACAAAAGGCTCGTCGGCATTGCATGTAGCCTGAAAAAGTAGAAGCGGAAGCTCAAAACAGCGGAAGATGCACTCAGAATCAGATGGAGCAAAAGTACTCAACACCCATGAGAAATCTGGCGGCGATCGCCAAACAAGAAACTACCGAGCGCAAACTACTGCCCAAATTCGATGAGGAGGCCGTAGAGCCCCATAATCAAAGAACAAAAGGCCTCGGTCGGATGAGGCGACCACATAGCAAACATGGAGGCTGAAGCGGCGCCGCACACAAGCCGACCGCGATCCGCATAAGATTCACATCAAAAGGATGGCCGATTAGGTCCATCTATGGGCGAAAAGCAAGCTCTTCAAGAAATGCAACCGCCAAATATTGAACATCACGGCACACCCAAATATAGGGGTGCCGCACACCTAATGTTTCACCGATGAGGTGTTGGATCACGAATTCGGCGGAGATTCAAACCCGTAAACATAGAGGCATCTGACGGAACAACAGACCACAGAGTGCGGATTGAGGATTACATCCTCCACATACACATGGCTAGAGAGATGATCTCACGCCATAAAATATTTACCCCTCAAGCTCAAAGGGCCAGCCCGGCATTGGCTCAAAAGCCTCCTGGAAAATACCATTGGAAGTTGGGAAGAGCTCGAGGATGCTTTTCGAGCAAATTTTCAAGGGACTTATGTCCGCCCTCCGGATGCAGATGATTTAAGTCACATAGCTCAACAGCCCGGAGAGTCAGCCCGCAAATTCTGGAACAGGTTCCTCCCAAAAAGAACCAAATAGTCGACTGCCCGGACGTGAAGCCTTAGCAGCTTTCAAACACAACATCCGAGGGCGAATGGCTCGCGAACACCTCGGCGGGAGAAGCCGAGAACAATGGCGCATTAACAAGCCTCATGACCCGCTTTTGCGGGAGAGGATAGTTGGCTGGCAAGATCAGATACCAGCGACCCAAGTACATCCAGTGAGGATGGAAATGGAAAACCACGACGCAGCAAGGACCAGCGCGGACAAAGGAAACAGCCGAAGAACACGGCGATCAGCGCGGATTCGAAGCTCCGGCAGAATCATAAAAACTGCCCCTCAAGGATAGCGGCGACGAGCTATCAACCTAAACAAAATCTTGGACAAAATATGCCAAATCCACAGTACTCGGGAAGCACGCAAACCATACCCACGAGATTGTTGGGTCTTCAAGCAGTCCGGCAAACTCAATACCGAACACAAGGGCTCGACACACCAGCGAGGGCGATGGCGAACCCACAAGCGAGCACCGGAAACAAAAGAATTTCCCACAAGAAGTCAAAATAGTGAACTCACTTCAAGTGACAAAGGGAAAAAGCAGGCGGCGCCCATAGAAACACGCGCATACGGTCTATCAGCGAGTCCCAACGTTGGTTGTCAAAACCAATCACCTTGATCATCGGGACTATTAGGAAGTATCCGGAGCATGAGGATGGACTGCCTTGATATTAGATCCTATAATCGGCGGACTCAATTTACACAAGTCCTAATGGGCGGAGGTAGCGATCTAAACCTGCTATATCGGGACACAATCCATAAAATGGGGATAGACCCAACCAAAATCCGCCATAGCAACACTTCCTTCAAAGGGGTAATGCAGGCCTATATGCCCATTATGCGGGCTCCCTCTGCTAGAAGTTGTGTTCGGCTCGTCAAACAACTTCCGCTTGAAAAATTAACCCTCCATATCGCCCCATTAAAGTAGCTATCAAGCACTCTTTGGGACGTGAAGCTTTAGCCGCTTTAATGCAATACCGCATTATGCATCTCTTACACTTAAAATGCGGTCACAGCGGCATCATCTCATTAAAAGGAGTATCAAGTGTTACTCGAGCACGGAAGAGCGTGAGACTGCCTTGACAGCCCCACTAATCCGGCTCCGCTAATCAAAGCACTGAATAGGTCATTCGGACCCGGACATGGCTAAACGAGTCCAGCGTAAACATATAGCGCCTACTAGCGGCATACCCCGTACAAGGGGCTGCGCATGTACAACAAGAGACAATAAAGCTCAATTTTATTCAGTTTTGAACCGTACTCTGTTTATTTAATATAAAGTACATTTTTATACGATCTTTTTCTTTTCAACTAAGTTCTTCTCTTTTACTGAGATGAACACCGTGCTACACCCATCTAGGATACGGCACAATGGAACACGGTATGAGCGTGCGGTAGGGACCGTTGCAAGATTCTTTTCAGATTAAGACCACTGTGTAAACCTTTTTCTGTCTCTTGTTGATACATCCCCGGTTTCTTGTTATAACGAGGTAGGCTGGCGTTTTGGCATCGGCCGCACCAAATTTTTGTGCGTGCACGGACACGGGGCTTAGGGCATTATTCGCCCGTTTTCATAAAGACCGAATACCTTAGGGAGTGTTCGGCATCTCGAGATTAGGCCTTATATGCATCAGCTCCGAATCATGTCTTTGGTCAAATGTTGGGTTTGCCCGGCTCCTGTGTTTTGTTGCCCTCGTTCCGTTCTATCGGCTAGCGGCACCGGAGAACTCTGCGATTGTGCCCGGTTGGACGGTGAGCACCTCGATGAAAGCCTAAAACTGGTGTCATGATATAGCTTGAGACTGGTCAACCACTTTCGATGACCCATCGGAATGTTTAGAATTCCCAATTAACGAAGGACCGTTTCGGTCGGCACATCTGCGCCCCAAATTCGGGAGGCGCGGTGCCCCTAGGGGCTATATAGTAGCCCACCATCGAACTCCTATGGCTAAATGAAAGTGATAAAGCATTATAGTCCGGTTGCCTAGTTTGCTCGCTATCACCTCCTTTACAGGACCAAGGCGTTGGATTAAGTGTGAAAATCGCCTTTTGCAAACACCCCACATTATGTGCGTGGGGCTGAAGCGAAACTGCCATCATTGAGGTTATATACACATATACATCAACGACCGCCGAGGAGGTGTTTTAATATGACTTGAGCACAAGTATAAAAGCTCTTATATTATATTGAAACATTGTTTTCACAAATCATACATGTCATTAAAACATAATATCCTTCAAGCCTGCGTCTCTATTAAGCAGCGCCTGCGGAACTTCCTCAAAATAGTGCTCGGCGGTACTCGGCTTTGTTGAATCTTGGGATGCAGCGTCGGTGGCCTTCATCTCCGCCCGGTATGTCTTGACATGGGCAAGAGCCATCCAGCGCACCCTCTATGCATCTTGACCGCTTCATTGCATCGATATGCGGCACCGCACCAAGGCTGTTGCACCAAGCCAAAATAACTCTTGGCTCGGGCCTGTTCGGCCACAAATGAGTCCGACAGCCTTCATGGCAAGTCCGGACAACCTATTCAGCTCAGCCCATTCGGCCAAGCGATCGGTTAATGAAAGTGGGCGCTCCGGACTATGGAGCTGCGACCAAAAAGCTCTTCAATTCCGTGATCCTTTTGACCTCGGAAGTGTTGGCGCGTCTGCGGCACTTTTCGCCGCCAAGTCGAGATAAGCATCCTCCGCACCCCCACAGGCGGTCCAATTGGCGTGCCAGGATCCATAATTTCCTCCGCGCCGAGAAAGGGCTTTCCGGCGCAATATCTCCGGCTGGCGTAGCTCCTCCTTCATAGCTCTCATCGCGAGCGAGTATCCTTAACCTTGGTGGCGGCCTTTTCAGGTCCTCTTGTTCCGCTCGATCTTCTTTTCAAGAAGCTCACAGCGATAAGTAGCATTCTTCAAATTCACGGCCATCTCGGCCATTTCTTTCTTAACTTGGCGATGAGCAGCCTGTTTGGCTTTTAGCTCTGCGGCCGCCTTTAAAGCGAGCGCATCACTTTTTAGCTTGCTCCTTGGCTCAAGGCGAGCTCCGCGGAAGGTTCTCCATAGCAGCGGCACCATCTGCATTAAGCATACATGTTGTAAGGCATGGGCGTCAAGCTCCCTTACCGGTGTCGCGAGAGAAGTTGCATACCTTGTGACTCGTCAAGCGCTTATTAACAAGCGTGATGTCGCATCCGCCACGTCAAGTTGCCGCTTGATTCGGCAAATTCATCAACCTGACTAGCCACTGGGCGCTTCCACCTACATAGGAAGGCGCATATTATACAGGGGTTATGATCCTCGGCGCCGTCATTTTGACACCGCACCAAGTCTCGGGGCTACTATCTATCTGAGCGCATTTATATGCAAAACTGTCGAGAAGGTACATCATTTGCGTACCTCAAAACTCGTCGATAAACTTACGATGGCTTCATGCAATCCGCTCTCAGCGGATGAAATCCTTTCAATCACCGTACCCATTAACGTACGGTGATCTTCCGAGATAAACGATCGCCCGAGCAGATCCTTCAGCTCCTCCGACCGTACACCCGTTGGTGCGGACTCGTCCGGTGGCCTTTCGAAGGCGGACACGGAGGGCTTTGAGGGACATCTGGCTGCCTTCGGCCCGCGGATTCGGAGAAGCCCTCGCGGCGACACCTCGGGGTCGTCCACCTCGCCTCTTGATGGCAAGGCGGAGGCATTCGCTCTCCATCATCTCGGACCAAGATCCCTGAAGGCGAGCTCTGCTGTGAAGGGCTGAGATCGAACTACAAGGTAAACTTTCGGTTACCTTGAAATAAAGCAGGATGTCTCTCTTTTAAACGCCCCCCTTTACTTACGGCTGTTTGGAGGCTGATCTCCTTGGGAAATAGTGCGGCGGGGCATCTCCGCCGCAGGACCCTCGAGCAAGATTTCTTCCCCGCTTGAGGCTTTGGTCTCGGATCTTGAGCGGTCCTCTTCTCCCCTTGGAGGAGGATTCTCGATCCCCTTTCTTGATACCCTCCTTCACGGAGGTAGTAGTTCCTTGTTCCCCCTTCGCCTTCTTCAAAGGCACAGCCTCTAACATCTTGGTAAATCTGAGGATCCGGCGTGGTCTCGGGGAGGGGCGGACACTGATCAGTTTTTCTTTTGCTATCCACTCATGTTTAAAGGATAGCTCTTTTAAGAACAAGTTTATGATAAATATCACGGATAGCATGTCAGATCTGGGACTACTTACTTGAGTATCCAGGCGATTGCAGCTCAGACCTCGTCCTCGGTTAAGTCCGGACACATTGCTTGTGATCCGAAGAACAGTTGGTACATCTCCTGGCGTTGCTCCCATAAAATGTTGGAGGCTCGTGGTCCCTCGGACTAAACTCCACAGGCGGAGGCGGCGTTTGCGAGGCAGGTGCGGCGAACCAGCATGACATGCGCTACTCGACCAGATTGATCTCTCTCTCTCTAGGAGGTCTCGAATCACGGCCACAGCAGAGTGCGTCCTTGGGCGGTCCCAGTCGAGCCCTTTATTAACCCGTGGCGCCCGCCCGATGGAGGACCCGGCGGAAGGCAGGTGGCGCCGCCCATTTGGTGCCCACAGGGCGGTGATATAAAACCACTCCTGTTGCCATAAATTGAGCTCCTCTTGAAAAGAGCCCTCGGGCCATGGGCGTCGGCATTCTTGCTTATAACAGCCCCTCCTTTTCTGCTGATGCCCCTTGATCATCTTCGTCTCCACTTTGAAGGTCTTGAGCCACAATCCGAAGTGAGGGTAATCACGGAGGAAGGCTTCACATCTGATAATGAGCAGCGAGATGTGGAGGATGGACTCGGATCCAAGTCATGGAATTCCAGCCCATAATAAAACATGAGCCCCCCCTCACGAAGGGGTCCGTCGGGAAGCCTAAACCCGAAGGAAGTGAGACCACGAACACCACGCTCTCACCAGGCTTGGGAGTGGGAATAACCTGCCCTTAGGCGAGGCAGCCTATGAAATTTCGCGGTTAGATACAGCGTCTCGGCTTTAGCACATCTTCTTCCGTGGCGGAGGAAGACACCCACCTACCGTGCAGGTCGGAGCGGACATCGTTGAAGGTCGGCGCCTAAATCTGGAGCTTTGGGTGTTGGAACTCGGCGGCGGATTCGATTAAGATTGAAAGAAAGGCGGGCCTTGGTCTCGTTATAAAGAGGTTGAATACCAAGAGCCCTCCCGTGACCGTTCGGGACTCGCCGATGGAGGCGTGCCAGCGAACACGGCATTGGGTCTACGCCCGTATTGATGAGGATCCGGAATAAGGGGGGCGATCTCCGCTCGATAAGGCGTGCCAAGGAAACCGCCTCACTAAGCGGCTGAGGTGGAAAAGTAAAAGCGATTAAGTATAAAGGCACAGCCATGGTGTGATGTCACGCCCTTGAGATCGTCGGCGAGATCTGTGCAAAGTTATTCTCTCTCGGTGGTATGTGGAACTTGTTTTGCGAGCGGACACTATCCGTGTGTTCAAAATCTTCTATGAAGTATTGGAGGAGGAACCCGCCTTGCAATGCGAAGACAATATCGTGCGGATTAAATGCGTCATTGAAGCCTGGTTGAGAGACTCTTGAAGGAGTCTGGATTAGGGGTGTCCGGATAGCGGACTATCACCGTTGGTCGGATTCTGGACTATGAAGATGCAAGATTGAAGACTTAGTCCGTGTCGGATGGGACTTTCCTTGGCGTGGAAGGCAAGCTTGGCGATCTGGATATGTAGATCTCCTACCGTTGTAACCGACTCTGTGTAACCCTAACCCTATCCGTGTCTATATAAACCGGAGGGTTTTAGTCCGTGGGACGAACAACAATCATACCATAGGCTAGCTTCTAGGGTTTAGCCTCTCTGATCTCGTGGTAGATCCACTCTTGTACTACCCATATCATCATTGTTAATCAAGCAGGAGTAGGGTTTTACCTCCATCGAGAGGGCCGAACCTGGGTAAAAACATCGTGTCCCTTGTCTCCTGTTACCATCCGCCTAGGCCTTTGATTCGGGACCCCCTACCGAGATCCGTCGGTTTGACACCGACATGTCCCTATTAAATCTTTGTTTTGCAATATGAATCTTGATGAAACTGAATATGATCTTCCTTTACCTAGAAAGGCGTTCTAAGAATTGGAGTTTTAGATCTTGATGATGAAATTGATAAAAGTGGGATTGAAAGAAATTAAAATCTAGATGTTGCTAAACCCACTATTTTGGATCTCATGGAATTTAATTATGAAAATTGCTCTTTAATTGATTGTATTTCCTTGTTGCAAACCGGGCTAAATTCTCCTCATGCCTATAGTCAAAATAAGGCCTTTACCGAACACATTGTTGATGCCTTGATGCAATCTTATGAAGAAAAACTTGAGTAGAAAGTTTCTATCCCTAGGAAACTCTATTATGAGTGGGAACCTACTATCAAAATTAAAATTAAAGATCATGAGTTTAATGCCTTGTGTGATTTGGGTGCCAGTGTCTCTACTATTCCCAAAACTTTGTGTGATTTGCTAGATTTCCGTGACTTTGATGATTGCTCTCTAAATTTGCATCTTGCGGATTCCACTATTAAAAAGCCTATGGTAAGAACTAATGATATTCTTATTGTTGCAAATAGGAATTATGTGCCCGTACATTTTATCGTTCTTGATATAGATTGCAATCCTTCATGTCCTATTATTCTTGGTAGACCTTTCCTTAGAACAATTGGTGCAATTATTGATATGAAGGAAGGGAATATTAGATTACAATTTCCATTAAAGAAAGGCATGGAACACTTTCCAAGAAATAAAATAAAATTACCATATGAATCTATTATGAGAGCCACTTATGGATTGCCTACCAAAGATGGTAATACCTAGATCTATCCTTGTTTTTATGCCTAGCTAGGGGCGTTAAACGATAGCGCTTGTTGGGAGGCAACCCAATTTTATTTTTAGTTTTTTGTTTTTGTTTCTGTTTAGGAATAAATAATCCATCTAGCCTCTGTTTATATGTGGTTTTATCTTTTACTTAGTGTTTGTGCCAAGTTAAACCTATTGGATCTTCTTGGATGATAGTTATTTGATCTTGCTGTAATTTCCATAAACTTTGTGCTCAGTGCCCGAATTGTTAAAAATCACCAGAACGTGATAAAATACTGATTCAATTGCTTATGATCAATAAACAAATTGTCCAGGTCTTCTAATTTTGGTAGAATTTTTGAGTTCAGAAATTTGCGTTAGTTACAGATTACTACAGACTGTTCTGTTTTGACAGATTCTGTTTTGCGTGTGTTGTTTGCTTATTTTGATGAATATATGGCTAGTAAAATAGTTTATGATCCATAGATAAGTTGGAATATAGTAGGTTTAACACCAATATAAATAAAGAATGAGTTCATTACAGTACCTTAAAGTAGTCTTTTGTTTTCTTCCTCTAGCAGACTCACGAGATTTCTATTGAGTTTTGTGTTGTGAAGTTTTCAAGTTTTGGGTGAATTCTTTTGATGGATTATGGAACAAGGAGTGGCAAGAGCCTAAGCTTGGGGATGCCATGGCACACCAAGATAATCAAGGACACCAAAAGTCAAAGCTTGGGGATGCCCGGAAGGCATCCCTCTTTAAATCCACTTCCATCGGTAATTTACTTGGAGCTATATTTTTATTCACCACATGATAAGTGTTTTGCTTGGGCGTCTTGTATTATTTGTGTCTTTGCTTGTTAGTTCACCAAAATCATCCTTGTTGTACACACCTTTTGAGAGAGCCATACATGAATTGGAATTTGATAGAATACTCTATGTGCTTCACTTATATCTTTTGAGCTTGATAGTTTTGCTTATTGTGCTTCACTTATATCTTTTAGGCGTGATAATTTTTCTCTAGTGCTTCATTTAGATCTTTTAGAAACACGGTGGTGGATTTTTTAAAGAAACTTGATCTCTCATGCTTCACTTAGATTATTTTGAGAGTCGTTAATAGCATGGTAATTTTCTTAATGTTATTATACTTGGTATTCAAGATATGTGAAACTTTCTTTTGAGTCGTTGAATACTAAGATAAGTTTGATGCTTGATAATTGTTTTGAGATATGAAGATGGTGATATTAGAGTCATGCTAGTTGAGTAGTTGTGAATTTAAAGAATACTTGTGTTGAAGTTTGTGATTCCCGTAGCATGCGCATTATGGTGAACCGTTATGTGATGAAGTCGGACATGATTTATTTATTGATTGTCTTCCTTATGAGTGGCGGTCGGGGACGGACGATGGTCTTTTCTACCAATCTATCCCCTAGGAGTATCGCGTAATACTTTGCTTTGATAACTTCTAGATTTTTGCAATAAGTATATGAGTTCTTTATGACTAATGTTGAGTCCATGGATTATATGCACTTTTTCCCATCCTTCCACCATTGCTAGCCTCTCTAAATACCGCGCACCTTTCGCCGGTATCATACACCAACCATATATCTTCCTCAAAACAGCAACCATACCTACCTATCATGGCATTTCCATAGCCATTCTGAAATATATTGCCATGCAACTTTCCACCGTTCTGTTTATTATGACACGCTCCATCATTGTCATATTGCTAGCATGATCATGTAGTTGACATTGTATTTGTGGCAAAGCCACCGTTCATAATTCTTTCATACATGTCACTCATGTTTCATTGCATATCCGGTACATCGCATGAAGTATTCATATAGAGTCATATTTTGTTCTAAGTATCGAGTTGTAATTGTTGAGTTGTAAGAAAAATAAAAGTGTGATGATCATCATTATTAGAGCATTGTCCCAAGTGAGGAAAGGATGATGGGGACTATGACTCCCCCCACAAGTCGGGATGAGACTCGGACGAAAAAAAGAGGCCATAAAAAAAGAAAAGGCCCAAATAAAAAATAAAAAAGGAGAGAAAGGAGAGAAGGGACAATGTTACTATCCTTTTACCACACTTGTGCTTCAAAGTAGCACCATGATCTTCATGATAGAGAGTCTCTCATTTGTCACTTTCATATACTAGTGGGAATTTTTCATTATAGAACTTGGCTTGTGTATTCCAATGATGGGCTTCCTCAAATGCCCTAGGTCTTCGTGAGCAAGCGAGTTGGATGCACACCACTTAGCTTCTTTTGTTGAGCTTTCATATACTTATAGCTCTAGTGCATCCGTTGCATGGCAATCCCTACTCACTCACATTGATATCTATTGATGGGCATCTCCATAGCCCGTTGATCGCCTAGTTGATGTGAGACTATCTTCTCCTTTTGTCTTCTCACAACCACCATTCTATTCCCCATATAGTGCTATATCCATGGCTCACGCTCATGTATTGCGTGAAGATTGAAAAAGTTTTGAAAATGTTAAAGTATGAAACAATTGCTTGGCTTGTCATCGGGGTTGTGCATGATATAAATACTTTGTGTGGGGAAGATGGAGCATAGCCAGACTATATGATTTTGTAGGGATAACTTTCTTTGGCCATGTTATTTTGAGAAGACATAATTGCTTAGTTAGTATGCTTGAAGTATTATTATTTTTATGTCAATATGAACTTTTGTCTTGAATCTTTCGGATCTGAATATTCATACCATGATTAAGAATATTTACATTGAAATTATGCCAAAGTATCACTTAGCATCAAAAATTCTCTTTTATCATTTACCTACTAGAGGCGAGCAGGAATTAAGCTTGGGGATGCGTCGTCTCCAGCGTATCTATAATTTTGATTGCTCCATGCTACTTTATCTATTGTTTTGGACAATCTTGGGCTTTATTTTCCACTTTTATATTACTTTTGGGACTAACCTATTAACGGAGGCCCAGCCGAATTGCTGTTTTTGCCTTTTTGATATTTGAAAGCAGAATATCAAGCGAGTCAAGCGGAATGAAACCTTGAGCGTGATTTTCTCACGAGCGTGATCCAGGAGACTTGGACCCTCAAGGAACGAGAGGTGGTCACGAGGTGGGCGCCCCCTAGGCGCGCCCCCCGCCTCGTGGGCCTCAGCTCCACCGGCGTACTCCTTCCTCCTATATACCTCATTACCCCAAGCGATCGAGCAGGGCCAAAAACCTAATTCCACCACGCAACTTCCTGTATCCACGAGATCCCATCTTGGGGCTGTTGGAGCTCCGTCGGAGGGCATCCACCACGGAGGCTTCTACATCAACACCATAGCCTCTTGATGAAGTGTGAGTAGTTTACTTCAGACCTTCGGGTCCATAGCTAGTAGCTAGATGGCTTCTTCTCTCTTTTTGGATCTCAATACAATGTTCTCCCCCTCTCTCGTGGAGATCTATTCAATGTAATCTTCTTTTTGCGGTGTGTTTGTTGAGATCGATGAATTGTGGATTTATGATCCAGCTTATCTATGAATAATATTTGAATCTTCTCTGAATCCTTTTATGTATGATTGAGTTATCTTCGCAAGTCTCTTCGAATTATCCGTTTGGTTTGGCCAACTAGATTGGAATTTCTTGGAATGGGAGAAGTGCATGGCTTTGGGTTCAATCTTGCGGTGTCCTTACCCGATGTTGAAAGGGTTGCAAGGCACGTATTGTATTGTTGCCATCGAGGATAACAAGATGGGAATTATTTATCATATTGCATGAATTTATTCCTCTACATCATGTCATCTTGCTTAAAGGCGTTACTCTGTTTTTAACTTAATACTCTAGATGCATCTTTGGATAGCGGTCGATGAGTGGAGTAATAGTAGTAGATGCAGAATTGTTTTGGTCTACTTGTCTCGGACGTGATGCCTATATACATGATCAAACCTAGATATACTCATAACTATGCTCAATTACATCAATTGCTCAACGATAATTTGTTCACCACCGTAGAATACTTATGCTCTTGAGAGAAGCCACTAGTGAAACCTATGGCCCCGGGTCTATTCTCATCATATCAATCTCCATCACTTTTATACTTGCTTTATTTTTACTTTGCCTTTTACTTTTCACTTTGCAGCTTTGTAGCGACCCGACCTCGGTCGGTCAAGCCTCAATATTCTTGTGCCATCCACTGGATCGGTATCTTTGGCTTTTACAGATACATCAATGTATATATCAAAGTGCAATCACATGTATAAATAACATAAAATGATATATACCTCGTAATACTCAGCGGAAACAATCAAGCGGGTGTGGAGTCCCATCAGCGCCATCGGCGGGTTGAGTGTGAACCGTAACCTGTGTCGTAACTCTTACTCGTGAAGAAAATCCTGCAACATGATACATTGCAGCCGTGTAAGTCGATTACATTGAATGTACGGCAAGATCACAACATGAATAAGCAGATGGTAAAACTATACTATATGCAATTTGGCTTTGTGGCTCTGTATCTGAGTTTTGTTTGCGTAAAGCTGATTTTATTTTCCCTACATCAAAGGAATAAATGAAGTCTGTACTATGGAGTTTTCTATCATGACATGGTTCCGTAACCGATGTCTCATAGCCCAAAATCATCATATGTTGCCCACAATTAAGTTATCAATCCGGTGTTGAGAGTTCGAGATAGATCCAAGTCGGATGCTCAAATTGTCCGTAGCAGGGACTCGGCTAATCGATTAGGTTTAAACCCTCTGCGAGAGGTTTGTACACTTTACCATAAGATTGATCCCTCTCTTTCGTTCTCGCACTTGAGTGTTTGAGAACAAGATGACGAAACATGGTCTTCCAAGAGTTCCTCGACCCTTGTCGGTACTCAACCCATCCTACCGTAGTTCTACATCTGCTAGTACCGTCCCAGCCAGTCACAACTAAGGTCAACCAAGCGAGCCCATAATGACTTGCGGTTGCAGGTAAGCTTCGGGCATGAAGTATTCTTCCGTCTCTTTGAGTGCAGGTGAAGCTTTCCATAAGATGTCATGGCGCTTCTCCATGCATCGGCCAACCACTTTGGTTTCTCGGGGTGCCCGTCAACCATCCTTCACCCGATGGTGTGTATTGAATTCTTGTCTCGAGTCTTGAAGTCTTGAGGCCTTGAAGATGCAGTCCTTGCAGATTCCGTCATGGAGTTATCGTCATTGGCGTAGAATCCTCCTTTCTCACACCACTCCAGTACTCATACCAAACCCGTCTACTATAGCGTAGCATTAAATAAATAACGTCCGGGCTTGGTAACAGGAATGATGGGTTCCTACCTCATGCATACTACTCAACTACAAGTTCAATATCACTCTTTGGAGGGATTGTTGCGAAGATGACACTAGATGCAATAAAACACATAGGTATGAAAAACATGGTCAAAGTGAACTTGCACGGTGATGTTGACGAAGAAGAATTATCGTTCTCAAGAAATAACTTGATAGACTACTCGTCACTCTCGATGAAATCTATATAACAAACATATCATTCACATAAGCACTCACACTAACAATCAAAACAAAAGAGAAGCGAATAAGAATCCGAAGGAACTTCAAATAAAACTAGGAGTCTTCTTCTACAACATTCACAAAAATAGTTTTGTCTAACGGAAAATAAAACACTAGAATAACAGAGAATAAAATATAAATTTAGTTAAGACAAAGAAAAAAAAATAAAGTATTTTTTCATAAAGCTATTTTGAAAGTATTTTCAATTGGGAGTTAAAACAGTAGAAATCCATTGCAAGTTATTAGCGAACTTGAATTGATTTCACGATAACAAAATAAAATAAATATAAAAACTTGTTGAACACCTACTGTTTAACTAATAGAAACCAAACATAAACTTTCTGAAATATAAAATAAAATAATTTAAAAACAACTATAGAAAAAAAGTAGCTATAATTGAATAGAACTAAAACAGAATTTGTTTTACATGAAACAATAAGCTAAAATACTCAAACAATTTTGAAGTTTTTACCACTGGTAAATATGATCACTAGTGATCAATAGAAAAAGAATCAAATAAAATCTATTTTTAAACTCCGGAATAAGCAAAACAATCTTTAATTCAAATCTGATCTAACTCAATTTTATAAATCCAAACATAGACAAATTATATATTTTGGAAACTACAAGAAAATTGTGATCTAGCATAAAAGAATCAGCATCATTGGACTTCTAGATCAAAAGTTATAAGCTAAACAAGAACGGAACTAAATCTGTTACGGAAATAAATCTGAAAACAGCGGAGTTACCTGTCGTGAGGCAGAGATGGCAGGAAGGAGGCAGCGATGTGGAGGCTGCTCGGCAAGGGCGAGTGCCCGGCTAGGGTGGGGGTGGCGGAGGAGGGTCGGCGCTTGGGAGGTGGGCTGGGCGCCTCAGGTGCTGCTCACTCTGGCGTCGGGCTCTGGGAGAGCTCTGTGGCGTTCTAGGCAGGAAAAGGAGGGCGGTGGCGAGAAGGCTACGGGCAGGGAGGCGTGGTGATGGGAAAAATGGAGCGAGGAGAGGAGGGGTTTTATAGGCGGTCTCGGGGCGCTGGGATGGAAAAGCGAGGGAGATCGGGAAGGTGGAGTTTCTGTCTCCATGGATATGGAAAGCTTACGTAGCGTGAGAGGAAGCAGAGGAAGGAGATGATCTCTTGTTGGGCTAGAATAGGAAAGTGCTTAATGGGCCAGGTTTTCCTAATAAAAGCGATTCCATTCCTATTTTAAAATTAGGAAACTAAAACAATAAAAAGGAAATCAAATCAATTGAATAAAGAGTTTTATATACTAAAATTATCAGAAAAATAAAATGTAGATGATGAGCATTATTCCACGGCCAAAATAAAACTTAAAAAATGTTTTCAGAAAATCCCTAAAGGCTTTATTTCTTTTTGCAAATAATTTTAAATAAAAACTTTGGTTTTTCTTGGCTCAAATATTTTCAAAAATGCCCCTGATTTTGGAGGTCATTTTCCTCCGCTCTTTCTTGCTTGCAAGAATTTATTTTCGAGGTATTTCTCGGGAAGAAAAATAGAAGCAAGTGCAAATATTTGAAAGAATTAAATTGCAAAACTCCGTTCAAATTCTTTATAGTTGAAGAAGTCATGTCATCTTCTCTCATTGATTTTAATAGGATGAATTTGAATTTACGGAGAAGGGAAAGTCATTTTATTCCCTCTCTTTCAAAAGTTTTTGAAAAGGTTCAAATTTCACTCAAGTTTAATTCACTCAAGCAAACAAACAAACAATTCAATTAATTATATTAACATTCCAAAATTTGGGATGTTACAAACCTACCACACTTAAAATGAATCTAGTCCTCGAGATTGAAGAAACTAACAAGAAAAAGTTAGGGGTTGGGGTCTTCTAGCAAATGTCTTGGTCGGAAAGGTCGGGGTGCTACCACACTTGAAAACAAGGTCATGGTTCCAATAAACTCAGATATTTCCTCTGGAGGGCTGACAATGTATGTCTCTTCACATATCTTACAATAGCTCCTTCATTAAAGCTCTTACATCGGAAGCATAGAGTTTTCCTCAAAGCTTGGGTCGGTTCGTCAAAGTTGAAGTTAAATCAGAGGCTGGATCTTCTTAGCTGATGGGTGCTGTGTCCATTCTAAACAACTATCGAAACACTCATGGTGGTCTACAATTTATGGTTTTCTCCTGCAGAAAGCAGGTGCAGGTTGAACCTCACCGTATAACCTCGTTTGTAGCAGTTTGCTGTAATGGGGTTCCATCGTCCTACCATTTATGGTTTTATGGCTTATCGGCGTCGACACTCTTCTAAGTTTTTCAAGGCTCTCTGATTTTCCATCAACATATGATAGTTCATGATAGAAGTCTCGGTATGGGGCCAATCCATCCTGTGCTTGAATCATTACCACATATGTAAATATCGAATCACGTATTTTAACACTTGGGCATACTCACAAGCATTGCAGAATTTCTCTTGTTCTCGAACTGAGTTAAGTATAAATCCATAGTTTACGCATGCCAAACAAAACATCTATCGTTACTTCACCACTCTCGGGTTTTGCGTAACCTCCTCTGAAGCGTAGGCTGATTGGATCCTGATTCTTCCAAATTTATTCCTTTATCAAGGTTACAACGGTTCCTTCTCAAAATCTTGGGCACGTGGGTTATGGCCCACTTCAACACTAGTGCAGCTTTAACTCATCCTTGGAGTAACTCTCTTGTTACACCTCCTTAAATCAGTAGTACTCTGTTTCTTCATACCATCATATCAAAACAAAACTCCAACTTATTTTGTCCGACTTCCTTCTATGGCGGTATGAATAACACGTTTCTTTCTTCATTGATCTGTGGCTTTATAGAGTACTATGACCAAAGAAGTGCACAAGTTTATCCATAAAATCTCATTAATCTCATATCAATCTTTCATTACATCCTTAACCATTTTAGTAAATCCAAATTCCAAAAAGTACTTGTTACAAATGCTGCCACCCACATGATTTGGTATGGTGGACATTACTTCCACTTTATTTATTTATCCTCCTCGAGGATTCTTGATCCCTTGGAATTGTGCGACATGAGCCTTGAAATCTTCAATCTTCTGTTTCATCATGGTGGTCTTGAGCTTCACCTTCATCATCTCTGCATGCACCGGCTTAGGTATTCTGAGTATAGCAGTCTTGCTTCAAGTATTTCTCCGATCGGCGTATGGCTTCCATGGCTGCTTCACGAGCGGCATCGAAGAAAGTTGCTTGTGGCACCGTGAGATGAAAAAGTAATGCCCCATCCTCTTTGGGCAAACTCCTTTCAAGCGGTGGAGGTGTACCTCCACATACCAAATTCCACTCCCTTTTGCATGAAGGGTAGCCTTTGTGACTGCATCTCCTTCAAGGTGAATATGCTTCATCATGTCCTTCAAGATCTTGACTAATCATGATCACTTGTCGGGGTCATGATCGTTTGAGACCCTTAAGGAAAGACTCATAAAGGGTTGTCATCTGCATGTGTAGGATAAGAGGGTGCTCAGAACAAGGATGTATCTCCATGGGAAGTTGCAATTGTCTCGAAAGGTTTGGTGTTCGATTGTCCATGGGTTCAAGATTTGAGGTCTGGTTGAGATAGAAAGAAGGCAATTACCACTCATCAACAAAATTATCGTTTGTAATGGGCGTTCTACTATGGTTTCGTTTCTAAGTCCTCATTTCTTGGTCTTCAATGCTCGGGAGTTTCCAATTCGATCTTTGTTCCCATATGAAGGCCTTCTACCATTCTTCCGTAACTTCGTCTCTCATGGTTGAAATAAATACAAGCCTCGAATATAGCATCTATCCAACCATTCAATAAAACACACAAAAATAATAGCAACCAAGCATTCATTTATTCAATCAATTCTCTGATATCGCCACCCACGAATTTGGTATGGTGAGATACTTAAATCGGGATAAGCGTTCACCTTTATTTCTCTCATGGTGGAATACTACTAATTTCTTGGGGTTTCTTACGTGTGGACTTGATCTCTTCGGTTCTTACGCTAGATTTTCCACTGTCGACCACGGAGTTTCTTATAGCGACCTGTATGTCTGAAGTTGTTCCTTGAGCTTACGGATTTCAACGTCCTTTGCATGAGACATGGTCCTGCTATTCTTGATTCTGGCGCATTCTCGAGATCTCGAGGTTCTCCTCCTCAGCTTGTTTACCTTGATCTACGAGTCTTGTCCTCTTCTCGTAGTGCTTCATTGTCAAGCAGGGCTTCCGGAGGTCCATCGAAGATTCTTGGCGTATTGTTCGAGATCTGATTGTACACTAAAAGTGGGAGAACTTCATCTTTTGCGCTTCCGTCAAGGCAATAGTTGCTCCATCGGACTTCGCCATCCCATCCTTCCAAAGAAGTGTGGGTTTAGTGCAACCACGATGGCGATAGCATAAGCGTGCAATAGCATCATGGACGGCGGTGTTGATGCCCATATCACGATCACCATTTATAGTTCGAAGCTGATGTACTGCGGTCTTGGGGGCTTCTTCGACCAAAATCTTGGGCCTTGACTCCCCACGATCTGGGCGTCCTCTTAGTTGCCTTGATCTCGGGAATCGGTAACTTCAGCAGCTGACTAGCTCCACAAGGAAGGGACCTCCAAGAACCTTCTCGTAGTGTTCTCTTTTGTTAGAATGTAGCTCTCCATCTATAGTTGAAATAAGGAGGGTTCGATAAAAGGAATCTGGTGTTACGAGTAGTACAAAACAAAGGTCATTCCTATTGGGGTCTTCATATTACTAAGTCATTTTCTAGGGTCACGTTCTCTGATCAACATGTGCTCGATACCATCTACTGTGGCGACCCGACCTCGAACAGTCAAGCCTACGTATTCTTGTGCCATCCACTGGATCGGTATCTTTGCACACAATACATCAATGTATATATCAAAGTGCAATCACATGTATAAATAACATAAAATGATATATACCTCGTAATACTCAGCGGAAACAATCAAGCGGGTGTGGAGTCCCATCAGCGCCATCGGCGGGTTGAGTGTGAACCGTAACCACTGTATCGTAACTCTTACTCGTCGAAGAAAATCTTGCAACATGATACGTTACAGCCGTGTAGGTCGATTACATTGAATGTCTGGCAAGATCACAACATGAATAAGCAGATGGTAAAACTATACTATATGCAATTTGGCTTTGTGGCTCTGTATCTGAGTTTTGTTTGCGTAAAAGCTGATTTTATTTTCCCTACATCAAAGGAATAAATGAAGTCTGTACTATGGAGTTTTCTATCATGACATGGTTCCGTAACCGATGTCTCATAGCCCAAAATCATCATATGTTGCCCACAATTAAGTTATCAATCCGGTGTTGAGAGTTCGAGATAGATCCAAGTCGGATGCTCAAATTGTCGTATAGCAGGGACTCGGCTAATCGATTAGGTTTAAACCCTCTGCGGAGGTTTGTACACTTTACCCATAAGATTCGATCCCTCTCTTTACGTTCTCGCACTTGAGTGTTTGAGAACAAGATGACGAAACATGGTCTTCCAAAGAGTTCCTCGACCCTTGTCGGTACTCAACCCATCCTCCGTAGTTCTACATCTGCTAGTACCGTCCCAGCCAGTCACAACTAAGGTCAACCAAGCGAGCCCATAATGACTTGCGGTTGCGGGTAAGCTTCGGGCATGAAGTATTCTTCCGTCTCTTTGAGTGCAGGTGAAGCTTTCCGCAAGATGTCATGGCGCTTCTCCATGCATCGGCCAACCACTGGTTTCTCCGGGTGCCGTCAACCATCCTTCACCCAGTAGTGTGTATTGAATTCTTGTCTCGAGTCTTGAAGTCTTGAGGCCTTGAAGATCAGTCCTTGCAGATTCCGTCATGGAGTTATCGTCATTGGCGTAGAATCCTCCTTTCTCACACCACTCCAGTACTCATACCAAACCCGTCTACTATAGCGTAGCATTAAATAAATAACGTCCGGGCTTGGTAACAGGAATGATGGGTTCCTACCTCATGCATACTACTCAACTACAAGGATTCAATATCACTCTTGGAGGGATTGTTGCGAAGATGACACTAGATGCAATAAAACACATAGGTATGAAAAACATGGTCAAAGTGAACTTGCCTGGTGATGTTGATGAAGAAGAATTATCGTTCTCAAGAAATAACTTGATAGACTACTCGTCACTCTCTGATGGAATCTATGTAACAAACATATCATTCACATAAGCACTCACACTAACAATCAAAACAAAAGAGAAGCGAATAAGAATCGAAGGAACTTCAAATAAAACTAGAGTCTTCTTCTACAACATTCACAAAAATAGTTTTGTCTAACGGAAAATAAAACACTAGAATAACAGAGAATAAAATATAAATTTAGTTAAGACAAAGAAAAAAAAGTATTTTTTCATAAAGCTATTTTGAAAGTATTTTCAATTGGGAGTTAAAACAGTAGAAATCCATTGCAAGTTATTAGCGAACTTGAATTGATTTCACGATAACAAAATAAAAATAAATATAAAAACTTGTTGAACACCTACTGTTTAACTAATAGAAACCAAACATAAACTTTCTGAAATATAAAATAAAATAATTTAGAAACAACTATAGAAAAAGTAGCTATAATTGAATAGAACTAAAACAGAATTTGTTTTACATGAAACAATAAGCTAAAATACTCAAACAATTTTGAAGTTTTTACCACTGGTAAATATGATCACTAGTGATCAGTAGAAAAAGAATCAAATAAAAATCTATTTTAAACTCCCGGAATAAGCAAAACAAGCTTTAATTCAAATTTGATCTAACTCAATTTTATAAATCCAAACATAGACAAATTATATATTTTTGGAAACTACAAGAAAATTGTGATCTAACATAAAAGAATCAGCATCATTGGACTTCTAGATCAAAAGTTATAAGCTAAACAAAGCGGAACTAAATCTGTTACGGAAATAAATCTGAAAACAGCGGAGTTACCTGTACGTGAGGCAGAGATGGCAGGAAGGAGGCAGCGATGTGGAGGCTGCTCGGCGAGGTCGCGGCGAGGTGGGGGTGGCGGAGGAGGGTCGGCGCTTGGGAGGTGGGCTGGGCGCCTCAGGTGCTGCTCACTCTGGCGTCGGGCTCTGGGAGAGCTCTGCTGGCGTTCTAGGCAGGAAAAGGAGGGCGGTGGCGAAGGCTACGGGCAGGGAGGCGTGGTGATGGGAAAAATGGAGCGAGGAGAGGAGGGGTTTTATAGGCGGTCTCGGGAGGCGCTGGGATGGAAAAACGAGGGAGATCGGGAAGGTGGAGTTTCTGTCTCCATGGATATGGAAAGCTTCTGTAACGTGAGAGGAAGCAGAGGAAGGAGATGATCTCTTGTTGGGCTAGAATAGGAAAGTGCTTAATGGGCCAGGTTTTCCTAATAAAAGCGATTCCATTCCTATTTTAAAATTAGGAAACTAAAACAATAAAGGAAATCAAATCAATTGAATAAAGAGTTTTATATACTAAAATTATCAGAAAAATAAAATGTAGATGATGAGCATTATTCCACGGCCAAAATAAAAACTTAAAAAATGTTTTCAGAAAATCCTAAAGGCTTTATTTCTTTTGCAAATAATTTTAAATAAAAACTTTGGTTTTTCTTGGCTCAAATATTTTCAAAAATGCCCCTGATTTTGGAGGTCATTTTCCTCCGCTCTTTCTTGCTTGCAAGAATTTATTTTCGAGGTATTTCTCGGGAAGAAAATAGAGAAGCAAGTGCAAATATTTGAAAGAATTAAATTGCAAAACTCCGTTCAAATTCTTTATAGTTGAAGAAGTCATGTCATCTTCTCTCATTGATTTTAATAGGATGAATTTGAATTTACGGAGAAGGGAAAGTCATTTTATTCCCTCTCTTTCAAAAGTTTTTGAAAAGGTTCAAATTTCACTCAAGTTTAATTCACTCAAGCAAACAAACAAACAATTCAATTAATTATATTAACATTCCAAAATTTGGGATGTTACAAACTTTATACCAAAAATACCAAAAATATTATCTCTATCAGATCTCACTCTCGTAAGTGACCATGAAGGATTGACAACCCCTAATCGCGTTGGTTGCGAGTAGCTATCGTTTGTGCAGGTCACGAGGGACTGGTGCGTGGCCTCCTCTTGGATTGATACCTTGGTTCTCAAAAGCTGGGAAATACTTACGCTCTTGTGCTGCATCATCCTCTCCTTCCGGGAAAACCAGCATAAGCTCAAGATGTAGCGTCGCGCGCCCTTGGCGGCTTCTCCGCCGAGATCGGTTCCGTGGGATGCGCCTCGGCCTCGGCTATTCGACACCGCCAGCGAGGCCGCCCAGCAGCCTACAGCAGGCGGCGTGGCGCCTCCGGTGGCTTGATAGAACATTGAACTTCCCCAGCGTGCCGGCGGGAGGCGGCGCGAGGAGCTCAGCGCCTCTGCCGCGGCTTAGCACCGGCGAGGATCGTCGCGACAACGGGCGGGAGCACCGTCTCGGCATCGCCGAGATGGACGAAAGCCATGGCGTTGTGGCGTAACACTTCCGCAGGACATCATCAGCGGCGCGAGTTCTCTGGCGCAAAGGAAGCGGAGAGGATAAGAGGAGGCGGGCGAGCCGCCTATCGCGAGGACAAGCGTGGCGGCGGACGCTCAATTCAACATGAGGCTAGGAGCAGCGTCATACAGGAATCGGCGGCGATCGGTATCTTCCGCCTCTGATCGGGGCGTCGGAGGAGGACATCACCAAGGAGGAGTCGGACGGCGAGGTAGTTGAATTATCTTTTTTATCTATCTATGTTGAGAACTATCCTCTACTCTCTAGTATCTACTTCTCGATCGCATACTTTTGCAAATGCTTTTTAGCGCGCCCAGCGTTGCGATTCTGTTGGAGATGCTCTAACATGGCGGAACAAGTGCTTTAATGTTGCCCACAAGATCTGTGAGTATTACTACTAGTATTTTTATTGCCATGTTGAGATTGTAAAACCAC
>JAHIAM010000415.1:0-68313 GCA_021605205.1 Aegilops longissima
TTCGCCAACGTTATAAGCTTTGGCCCGTACTTCCCTGCTTTGATATCTTCGAGCCTGCTGTTGATAGAATGCGGAACGAGCTTTTGCCACGTCGCGCTCCTCCTCCAATGCGTCCAAACTGTCCTGCCGATCGAGCTCGGCTTCTCTTTCTTCATACATGCGTACGCGAGGTGAGTCATGTATTATGTCGCAGGGCAAGACTGCCTCTGCGCCGTACACCATGAAGAATGGTGTAAATCCGGTAGTACACCATGAAGAATGTATTATGTTTTATGCATCTTGTTTACTTAGAACGGCGGTAGTAAATAAGATGATCCCTTATAATAATTTCAAGAAAGTGTTCCCCCTAACTGTGCACCGTTGCTAAAGTTAAATCGTTTCAAGCACCACGTGATGATCGGGTGTGATAGATCCTTACGTTCACATACAACGGGTGTAAGACAGATTTACACATGCAGAACACTTAGGGTTAACTTGACGAGCCTAGCATGTACAGACATGGCCTCAGAACACAGAGACCGAAAGGTCGAACATGAGTCGTATGGAAGATACGATCAACATGGAGATGTTCACCGATGATGACTAGTCCGTCTCACGTGATGATCGGACACGGCCTAGTCGACTCGGATCGTGTAACACTTAGATGACTAGAGGGATGTCTAATCTGAGTGGGAGTTCATTAAATAATTTGATTAGATGAACTTAATTATCATGATCGGACACGGCCTAGTCGACTCGGATCGTGTAACACTTTTCAGTATTTTTTTTACTCCCTCCATTTTTATATACAAGGCCACAAACTCAAATTACAGGTACCAAGATAAAATTTAATACATGTTTTGTAACCCAACTTTTTTTCCTGTTTACTGGGATCATTAATACAACGCATGCATGCAAGAAAACTGAATGGAGAAAGTAACTGAGTGTCATTACGACTACATGCATGCAAGTATTAAACAAGTTGCTATTACGAGAAAACATCATTAATTTTTGCCTCGATTACTGTTGGTGGCCTTGTATAGATGTAAAATCTATATTCCATAGTGGCCTTGTATAAGTAAATGGAGGGAGTATTTACCGTTTATCAGGGGTGCATTTGAGCTTAGGAGCAGCTACTCCACGTCCCTCGAATAATAATTATTCTCTTATATTTGTACTGTATGTGTGAAGCAAATCACAACTTACTAGATATTTTTATAAGAAAGGAAATTTGGCGTGATTTATGGGAAGCAATTTCCGGCTAATGGTCAAGTACTATAAATCTTGTTTTTCAAGTACTATAAATCTACCATATGTTGATGCGTACGTTCGATCAGGAAGCACTAAATTAGCAAGCAACGAGAGTGTGCATATGTAGCGGACGTGTTTAGCGGAACGATTAACTAGAGCAATGAATTAAGGATCGAGGATCCAAACCAACAAACCATGTGTGGGCCAATATTGGACCTGATCTATAGTCTGATGGGCAGCCCGATTTTTAACTAAGAGCAGTGTCATATCATAATGAACACAAGAGTTAAGGTGGTCTGTTGGTTACCACTTTTCATACGATGGCTAGAGGTCTCGAGTTCGAAGGTAGGTGTTTGTGTATTTTTGAACTTTAATACTTCCCCCGTCCCAAAATAAGTGTCAAGAGAACAAAAGGGTGTTAATGTGCCGGCCCAGGTCGGAGGGGTGTACTATGATGACGTATGTACGGGTTACCCATTATACATCCGAAACTAGATATGATTTGACAAAGGTCTATATTATCCTTTATACCTTTTGTGAGGGGGTCTACGAAGCGGGGCTGATTGTCGTAAACCTATCAAAATTGAAGAAAGACTACCACGATGTGTTAGCTTTACCTGAGATTTGGACCAGCAGAGACCTAGCACATCCTTTGATCGCCCTACAAAGGTCTTCCTTCTCTCTGTTAGAACAAAACGCTAATGCAAGATCATAGACGACACTGAGGCACGATATTTGTTAACGAGGTTCATCGATATGGCTACATCCCCGAGGCATGACTACGGGCGCTCTTCCCCAAGATACTGCAACACCGGCCGCCCGGGCGCCGGCACAAGCCGCCGGCTCCCCCGCGTACCTGTTGCTATCAAGTCGTCATAGGTTACAACGTGTGGTGCCCCTCCGTATATAAGAGGCCTAGAATACAAGTGTCCGACTCCTACACAACTCGTATCTAACCACACCAATTACAACTCCAAGTCCACGTAACCCCTTGCGTATATAATATATTCGACACAAATATAACACTCTCTCGAACACGAGGCGCACACCAAGCTAGCCCTATCTGTTTTCCCCCAGTTCCCACGCTCCGTCTCCAGCTTGCTCTCTACCAATGATAGCGGACTGGCTTTGCTACTGGAACAGAAATGAGAAATCCCTTCTCTTTCCTGCTGATATTCCTCTCCTTTTTCCCTATCACATATGGATCAAATCCATTGATTTCAGTCTCTAGTTTTGGGGTTGCAGAGGCGTGCGGGGGTGGGGCTTGGTCCTGCTTGGGAGGGGATTTTGCCAGAGGAGTTGGGGGCAGCTAGAGGGCGACCTGGTGGCGGAGGTGGCAAGGTGATGCGGCCGAAGGACGCTCGCCGGCTGGATCCCACGGCCTCGATCCGTTTCTTCGGTTGGGGAGCAACTCACCATCAGCAGGGATGGAAAAGGCATGGAAATTTAGCGCGTGCTCGCTATCGGCGACGAACGGAACCGGAAGGAGGCCATCGCAAGGTGAAGCACAACGGCTGGGCGTTGCGCGAGATGCGTGGGATCCTGCCGATCTCATTCGGATTTGGCGGCCGCGACGCAAGGTCGGGCATATACTTTTGGTTTCACTCTGAAAATCATACAGGCAAACAACAAGATGATCGAACACGCACGAATCTCACACACCGGACGGCCTGGTCTGGCTCTTCTAGTTTTGCTTAGGATCTCAAATTGCAACCCACATTCCCTTCACTGCGTCTTTCTTCCCTCTTTTTGCGGGACAGTCACATTGGAGGCTTCAAAGGAAGGCGTGAGAAGGGCCTTCTTGTGAGTTTGAAGAAGTCATGAACAAACATAAGCAGAGTTAGCAACGGACTGTAATAATTACCCAAAAACAAGGCGTGAGAAGAGGGGATTACAGGCTTTCATGGGTGGCCAAAAATACTTCTTGGGGATGTGCTTTATCTTATGCCAGTTCGGATCTCCTTCTGTTTGACAACCCTTCATCAGCTCGTCGTCGCAGAAGGAAAGACGAAGCTTCTTAAGAGACCGGGGCAGTGTTGGAAACGACCGGATATTCTTGCATTGATGGATCTCCAGTTTCTCGAGCGAAGTGAGGTGCTCCATATTGCCTGGTAAGGAGTCCCAGCTGCAGGAGTAAATATAGAGCACACGAAGATGAGGGAAAGCCTCAAGTTCAGGACCAGGTCCCAGTTGGTCACAGTGACAGAATTCAAGTTTTTGCATGTCCTTTGGGTCACCGTTCACCTGACCCACCATCCAATCTGGGAACCTTGAGCCACTGTACCACCAGATAGACAGTGCTTCAAGCCCCACGGGAGGGCACAAGCCCTCAAGTACCTCTGCTTTAGATTCAGCTTCAGCTTCTGCACTGCGCCATCTACTGAAATTTATACAGTACAGTAGTGTCAGTTCCATGAGCCTTTCCTTGGCAGCTAGATTGGCTTCAAGAGCTTCCTCCTTGCTTTTTACATTTTCAAGGCCAACGATCCGCAGGACGCCGCGAAGCTTGTTAAGGTACCTAAGCTGCTTTATCTCATAACCCTCTTCATTCCTTACACTGAAGCATGGTATTGTTTGAAGTGAGATCAGCGTGCCTATGTTAGGAAAGTGCACCCCGTTGCAGATTATGTGCCGCAAGTTGATAAGGTCAGCAGAGGTAAGATCTGAAATGCGGCTACCACCAAAATCTAGCACCTGGATATGGAGAAGTTTAGCTAGCGCGCATGGTAAAATAACCTCGCATCCGATATTTTTCCGAAAAGCTAGATAGCGGAGGTGCTTCAACTGAACAATGGATTCTGGGACCAAGAACTTGTCTCCTAAATTGCCTATTCGAAGTTCGTCGTTGAAAGTAAAGGCCAGTACACGCAACTTCGGCAGCCTCATGCATATACTCTCAAAGACCTTTTCCTCAACTGGTATATCCTCTTCAACAACATAGATAATGAGAGTGCGTAAATATTCCAATCCAAGGATCTTCTTGGTAACCAATTCCCCATCATAAATCTGAACAAAAAGATGGCGGACATCTCGAGGGACTTCTCCCTTCCACCCTTCTCCTAGGTGGCTCCTTGTGTTCTCAATTCTGAAGCAATCACTTCCAGCAACTTTGGCTAATAAATCATGCAGCAGATCATGAATTGTAAAGCATTCTTCAGAGTAATCATCTACATCTGGTCGCAGAAATGAGCATGAAACTAACTCTTGAATGTAGCCATCAGCTACATCTTCCATCTCCTCTGTTGCACAACTGGTCATTACAAACCCTTGTGCTATCCACAGGCGGACTAATTGGTCTTTTTTCAATTTGAATCTTCTGGGGAAAATATTGCAGAATTCAAAGCATCGCCTTATGTCTGGATTAACCTGCTTATAGCTCCACCAAAGAGCATCCATAGTGTCATTCAACAAGTCAAGCTTTGCAACATTTTTCCAAAAACTGATATTTGGGTTTGCCCCAAGCCGTCCTGCAACTGTTACTGCTGCAATAGGTGATCGGTGTAGCTTTTTGGCAATCTCTCTCCCAACTTGTTCAAATTCTTTAACGACAATACTTTTACCACTCAGAGCATAATGCATAAACATCTTCATGTATTGATCCTCATCCAAATCCGGCATTTCAATAAGTTCATCGCCACACAGAGCTCCAGCTGCTTCTTTTGTTCGAGCCGTCACCAGGATTTTGCTTCCTTTCAACCCAACATTGAGTGGAGAGATTAGTTCCTCCAGTTGTTGGTCATTCTTGTTTTTCACCCAGAGATCATCCAATATCAACAAGAAACGTTTGCCACGCAATGCTTCCTTCAACTTTTTGTTTAGTCCCCTATGATCTGAAATACTGGAGAGACTATCTTCGCTAATATCCTTCAGCATTTCTTGAAATATATCCTCCACACTGAAAGTCTCTGACACATGAATGCACATGATGGTGTCAAAAAGTTTCTCCTCCTTGCATTCCTCCTTTATGTAATCTCGTATATACCCTGCAAACGTTGTCTTGCCAGACCCTGCAACACCATATATGCCAATCACAGAGTAACATGGACTAGAGCTAGGTTCATCAACCTGTGGTGTCTCACGCAGCCTTGCCATGATGTCATCACGCAACACCTCTCGACCAAATACCTCCCGCTTGCTGGCAGCTCCGAGTCTTCTCCTATTCTTGTTGGCAATATCATTTGGTGTGCTGTTGCTTGCCACGCACAAGAGTGGTGCCTTCTTCACTTCACTGACGGTGTTTTCTACCTTATGTATTCTTTTCTTCAATTTTCCTCTTGAGATAGCAGTAAGGAATATATCTAATAAGGTGGCATTCTCCTGGTAGAAGCAAAATGCCAGATGAGTATGTCAGTCATATGCTTATTTTATCTATTAGAGATAGGTGAATATGCAGAACAATATCACTGGTTGAACAAAAATTGGCAGATGGACATGCAGGAAAAAAATACGAAAATCATTGACAGAACAAAACTGACCAGGCACATAACATAGTAGTACGGCGCAAATCAACAATGCCAGATGAGGCAGACTGGTGGGACATGATTGGCCATGGCCTTGTAGAATATAGCACACTTGCGGAACTAGTAACCATGCATGATCATCTACCGCATATGCTCACATATTTGTTCAAATACAAGTCTGTAGCATGCATGGAGTGTTTTATATTATTTGTTAACCTCTGATGGTCAAAAGTGAGAGAATTAGTATTACACTGATTATTGTCTTAGCGATTTAGATGAATATTATAGTGCTACTCCCTCTGTCCGGAATTACTTGTATCCATTTGAGCGACAAATAATTCGGGACGGAGGGAGTATTTGGACACGCATTCGTGACATGTTTGTCCCCACACCATAGACAAATATTTATACATGCATGATTTAATAGTGAGAAAGAAAATTCAAAGAAGGGCCTTTTTCTTACGCACATACTGAGAACTTACACATGTACACAGACAGAATGCATATGAAATGAAGAGGCAATGGAGTGGGTGATTACTAGGCATTTTTTGATGCCAACCACTTCATATGACCAGTTTCTGTAAAAGCAGGCAGCTTCAAACACATGAACTAACCACCAGTTCTTCAAGAAGTCGAACGAGCTGCACAAGCAAGAGAGCCACCGCCTCGACAAGGAATCTGAGGGTGTAGTCATCGGATCGGGCTCGTCGCCGGAAGCCTCAGCACAGGTAGTCACTGGAACGGTCCCATCATCAGAGGCCTGAGCACCGGTAGTCGCCAAATCAGGATTGTCATCGGTGGCCTCTGAACTACTCCCTCTGTAAACTAATATAAGAGCGTTTAGATCACTAAAGTAGTGTTCTAAATGCTCTTATATTAATTTACGGAGGGAGTAGTAGCCACCGGAACAGTCTCGTCAGAGGCCGCAGCAGAGGCCAGAATATCGATAGTCACTTGAACGGGCTCGTCTGAGACCACCGCAGCACCGACATCCACCAGAACCGGCTCCTCCGGCCTGCGCAGAAGGAACGGAGACGAGGACATTTTCGGTGCCCACCGCAGTAGCCGAGCAGATTTTGTGTGGACGACGTGTGCAATCCAGACGCAGCAGCATTTACAACGGGCAATGCAGGAGGTGAAAGCACCACAAAGGGGATGCCAGCACCCGAGCACGATCTTCTCCTGTGCATCGTCGAAGATGTCTTCGGCGTCCTCGAGAGCGTGCCTGAGCATGGCGGCCATCTTGTCCAGCGCGTCCAAATCGGTTTTCACTCTCTTCCCCTCTCTGCACCATCCTCTCCTGATCCACGGCCTGCAACGTCTTCTTCAGCTCCGGGATGATGTGGATCTCCAGCTCCTGGAGCTTCTTGGATGCGTCGAAGCCGATGCCGACAAGGATCTTGGGCAGGAGCGAGCGGATGATGGGTGAGACGAACCATCCCACCATGGCTATCAAGATCGGAGACATTGAATTTTTGATGCTGCCAAAGAAAATGAACAGTGTGAAATGGGGAATTATTTTTGTACCGGCCAGAGGCGACGTGGTAGACCGAAGCAGAGAGAGGAGCGGTTTGGATAAGAGAATCGATCTTTGGTTACCTTGTTGTCGACGGAGGAAGCAAAAAAGCTTCCTGGAGGCAAAAAATTCTATATGATGATCATTGCTGCAGTGTGCTGGGGGATTTGGTGCCTTCGCAACAAAACTACTTTTGATAAGTATAATGCTCGTTCTCCGCTGGAGGCTGTCTTCACCGCTTGCTCTTTTATGTTATACTGGGCAGGGCTGCTTAAGGAGGATGACAGGAGGAAATTCCAGGATGGTGTGAAGAGGCTGGCTCATGCAGCAGCGGCACTGGCGGACAGGCCTTATGCGTGGCAGGCTTCTTCTGGGAGATGAAGATGGCATACAGATTGGTTAGATCATGTTAGTCTCCATCTTAGCTTGGTCTATATCCACTGGGGTTTGATGCCCGCTGGATTGCTCTTTTTGGTGTTGGTGGTCCTATCCTTTCAAGTTTAGCCTCTAGTCAGGTTAAGTCTGTAGCGAACTTTGGTTGATTGTGTCCCAGGTTTTCGCCCCACGGCTGATAGTCCGTTACAGGGCTATCATGCAGTAGGTTTCCTGGCGATGCACCAACTCGCTCTCCCCTTTCAGTCTCCTTTGCTTGGTAGTTGGCCTTATTCGGTTTGATGCTCATTTTGCGATATTCTCCAAAAACAGTAACAGACTGATGTATTTCCGTTGATTGCAAAATTAATGGAAAGGGGTGTGAGCCCGGTTGGAAAAAATATCAGGAAGATGAAAGCATATATGCCCACGTGGATGCTTGGTGATTGTATTTGCACGAGAACGCACGTTAGGTAGGTTACCACAAATTCATATTTAATTTCAAGATTTTAGCACCAAAATAAACATTGAGAGCAAGTTCTTGAAAATTAAAAAATGTCAGTTGCGTGAGGATTGGAGTGTAGTAGTGCCAAGCAAGGAATCAACCCATGAGAGGCTTGCCTTTTTGTGTTTGTTAAGTAACTAAATCCAACGACACTGATCAGTAGCAGTTATTTATATGAGGAAGATGAAAGCAGATCGATATGCATGGCGTTGAGGAGTGGCAAGCAAGCTAGGGATCATTAAAGACGTCCTCTTTGTATTAGTTATGGTCCAACGAGTCTTTGTATTAGTACCTAACTAGGAAAGCGCACATGATCAACGAACGATGAGCACGGCAGCGTGCATTTGTGATGATGTCTTCTTCTCCAAGTCCGATCGAGCTCGACATAGGTAGTATATATATACGTATAGACAGACATTGATCCATTGTATTGGATCCATCGAATCCAATAATGGCGGCGGCGTACTTGCGTTGTGCAGATATACCTATAGACACAATCATACAAGAGCTGAGCTCGTCTTACGCCGGCAAGAGCAACGAGACCTTGGTGGTGGCCAGCTCCGTCGTAACGTTCGCGCTCGCCGCTTTCCTCTTGGGCTTGAGCCTTTTCAGCCACGTCGCCATCCTCAGCTCCGTCCACCATGCCATTCTCCGTGTCCTCCTCACCGTCGCCATCTCCCTCTTCCTCCCCGTCATGTCCTACCTCTTCTCCGTGGCCCGGAAGGAGACCGATTGCATGTGCATGGCGGAAGGCCTGGACCTGACGCTGCGGGCTCAGGTGATCCTTACATGGATGCTTCTGACGGAGGTCCTCCGGAGGAAGGTTGAGGAGGTGAACATCGTCGGCGAGGGCACCGAACGCTACATTGGTATCTTAACCAGCGGAGCCCGCGTGGTTTGGTTGGGTTACCTCGTCTTCACCAACGACGTCAAGGGATTATTGGCCGTCTTCGGCTTCCTCTGGGTAATATGTGCCACTAAATGGGTGCAGAGGCTTGTGTTCGCCAAGGTAAAGAGGCGCTCTCTGGCGTACGACAAGAATCCCCGCCTCGTCTCCTCCTACATGGACCAGATGCTGGTACAACGACTCCGGCAAGACGTGCCGGTGACGGGGCCGGAGAAGCTCAAGAGCTGCGACTACGTCGTCATGGGTGAGGAGAAGATGGTGTCGGACGCAGGTGGCCCATGGGGCTACCTGCTCCACGACCTCAGCAAGGTCCCCAGCGTCGTCACCGTCGGGCAAGTATGGCGAGCCGCCGACATGGAGGCTGAGGAGGGCGACCACCGTCACCGTCCCCTCCTCAAATCCAACCCAAGCTTGAAACGGCTCTGCCTCTCCATGGCGCTGTTCAAGCTTCTCCGGCGAAGGGTCGAGCGCCTATCACTATCAGCCATGGCCACGGAGGAAACCGACCACTGCCGGGACCTTATCCTGGAAGGCTTGCTCCAAGAAGACCAAGACCGCGGCTCCCAAGTGTTTGAGGTGCTCAACAACGAGGTGGACTTCCTGAGCGAGTATTATCACTCCGTCCACCCCGTTGTGCTCGCCAGCCCCTACTTCTTCGCGGTCAACTACCTGGCGGTGCCGGCCGTGGCGTGCTTGCTCGGTCTCACCACCGTCTTCATCTCCAGGACTAGGAGCGGCCGCCTCAAGTCTGAGTTCCGTAGCATCCCAGACGACATACCCTACGGCGCACTCAAGCTGCCTATCTGCCTCTTGCAACAGGCCGTGACCTCTCCGGAGGCCTTCTTCCCTGCCATCGACGTCCTCATCTCTTACTTTCTCTTCGCCGCCTTCTTCTTGGAGATAGCGATTGAGTTGGTGGTGTTCTTGCTGTCCAACTGGTTCATGGTGTCGCTGCTCCGCAGCCACGTCGCAAAGAACCAGTGGCGCCACAGATCTTTCTTCCCCGTGGCCATCCGCTTCATCTCATGGGCCAGGAGAAAGCTCCGCCACCCTAGCATCATCACCTCCAAGCAGTTCTCCATGCTGGCCACGCGCTCGCCTCCACCGGCGCGTCTGCCGAGCGAGGCAAAACGTTCCATAGTGGAACGCTTCCGGCTCGCGGCATACGGGCAAGACAACCTCGGCACCGTCCCTCCTAGCAAGGGCAGCCGCGCGCTAGAAATGCCCGACCGGCAACAATTCTCGTGGTTTTGTAATTCTGATTCCGTCGCCGAGGTCATCCTGACCTGGCACATCGCAACCAGCCTCCTGGAGATGAAACATCCACTACGCCACGGGAGCGAACGGGGAGGCCAGATATCGTTGCGACGACGCTCTCAAACTACTGCGCTCACCTCGTGGCCTCCCACCCCGAGCTGTTGCCCGGCCACCAGGAGGGCACGAACCGCGTGTTCGGCAAGATGAAGAAGGATCTAAGGAAGGCACTTGGAATTTGGGCCTATTTCTTGTCGTCCAGGCGTGCACGATCCAGCAAGATGATGATGCTGACCCCTGATAAGCTCAGGGCGGACAGCCGGGATGACTCCCTGACGGTGCTTCAGAGGGGCATAGTTCTGGGGAAGGCACTCATGGAGGCCAGCAAGCAGCAGCCCGTTTGGGAGCTACTGGCTGATGTCTGGGTGGAGCTCATCGTGTACGTCTCGCCATCCAGCGGCGAGGAGCACATCAAGGGGCACCAGGAGGCGCTCATGCATGGGTGCGAGCTCGTCACCTTGCTCTGGGCGCTCGCCACGCACACCGGCATAACCCGCCCACCACGTTGAGATATATAGTTGAGGATGGAATATATCCTCAACTAGTGTGTGAGCACGCATCTGTGTCACCTCTTTAATTTGTAAGGATTATCATGCATATGCATGCATTTTTTTTCTGTGTGACTAGGTTTTTATTCTTTTGTGGGTGATTTGCAGAAATGCCGTTTGGTGGGTATCTTGTGCGTCAGCCTTTATGGAGATGAGGCGGAGGCCCGTATTAGTCTCACGTATTTAATCTTTCTGCATTTACAGTCTAATGTATTCTTCCTTTATCAACAGTGCCTTCCGATGTCAAGTAGTATGAGGTCTTAGGGGCGCCCGCACACATGCCATCATACAACCATCGTGAACGAGCTATCACCACACGACAAATATGGACCATTATTACACCCCCATAATTATTCATTTAAATCTGACCTGAGAAAACTGGAGCCTTTTGTCACTTCCCATTACTAGTGCTCGCCTTGGCTCGCTCGAGATTATACTAGGCGAGAGGGGGTGATGCTTTCACAACAAGAAAAATAGAGAGGGGTTTATGCTGGTATAACAACCATGAAAAAATTGTTCGAAAAGCATCATGTATAAAATTCGAGTCGAATCACAAATTCTCTGTGTCCGATATAAGCAACCATATGAACTAGATGATCAATCAATAATAAATACAATCTGAAAAACACAAATTACTGCAAACCCACTCCAAAACATCTTTCTGTCCGAATGCATGCGAAAGTGATTTTTGTCAATTTTGGTGTGACTGGGCATATCGTATTTCATATTTTATGTCTATCTTTTTATTAAAAAGAATTTAACCAAGCCTTATAAAGCACGTCCTGCGTCTCTCAAAAAAATTGTAATCAATGAAAAAAGTGTGTTGCTCACAATGTCGACAGCACGGCACGAAAAAGCGCACCAGTCACCGCTTTCTAAATCATTAAACACAAAGTGATAACTTTCTTTTTTACATAAATCACAGCAATTGTATAGCGGCAATGCACACACAGTACCATTACAAAAGCAGTTTATCTTTACCTCATCCGAAACAAAAAATTTACCGGACCAATAATTTACACCAAATTCTTCTTATTGATGTATCTAAATTTTCTGAGACACATATGCGCACGCATGTGCGAAGACACACACACACACACACACACACACACACACACACACACACACACACACACACACACATCTGTTACACCAAAAGAATTCTTGATGTATCTAAATTTTCTGAGACACACGCGCGCACACACACTTCTGATGTGCTAGGAGACAATGGCGATCGATTGTTAATTTTTCTCCTCCCGATCATGCGATAGCCAGAGAATTTAACGTACTATCTCGTTTTTGCACGGGATTACCTCGTACCAAGTTTGCTACTCCCTTCTATCTTAACTAATTGACGCAACGTTTATACAACATTGTATAGAGGTTGTATACAGCCTGCGTCAATTAATTTGGATCGGAGGGAGTACCACATTTCCTAAATAGAAAAAAAAAAGAATTCGCCAGTTGCGTCAAACAATTTTTAGTTTTCCTAGCACAACTAATTTGTTGATCGATTCCCTGGTCCAGGTCACATTTTGTTATCATATTTTTCCAACAAGTTAGCAACTTTTTTTTGTATGTTCTGGTATTTGTCACTGTAAACCCATTTTTTGTTTGGTGTATAGCATAAATCTGATCTGACACGCATAGTCCAGCAGCCAGAGCCGCTCGTTGTATCCAGCAGCTGCATGCATGGCCTCTCTGCGGTCCCAGAACTCAAAAATGTGCTCTGACACACAGAGCAGCCAGCCGTCAGCACATCAACGCACGACATGTTCATGAAATGACCAGACATATCCAGCGCCCATGTACACAAGGCATGGCACCGATGTATTTCCACAAACTAGTACGCGTATTATACTAAGAAAGACAGGCTGCACAGATCGCAACGAGACAACGACTGGACATGATAAAGAGAGCCATGTAGCTCGGCCTCCAAAATGCCTCTCTCGGTGATTTGTGACTAGCTTTGTGCACTCTTTCCCGGTAATTACATATATAGTCTATGAGCTCGTTGACATATAATCCTTTTGAGAGGCCAAGAGATCATGTTGACAGCATGAATTTGTAACTACCTATCTTCCATCCATGCATGCCTATCTCACTATTAGAATTTGGTTTTTTCCCGAGTTCCAAGACTTCACGGAGTTCATTCTATCGGGAACTCGGCGAACATCTGTCTCCCGAGTTTGACCCAAAATATATACCACTCGGCAGTGATAAGCAACTCGGCAAAGATGTGCCTTTGCCAGGTTCTGACGAAAAATGACTCGGCGAGCAAAGAAATAACTCGGCAGAATCACATGTTCGACGAGTTCCAGAGAAGAATAACTCGGCAGAATAACTGGTGAGTTTCGCGAGCCAGCTGGGTATGGAGAGCCCTGGGAAGAAAGACATCATCAGGGGTCAGGACAGCTTTGAGCGGCATGTCAAGCAACAATTGAAGGCTGGAGTTCAAACATCTTATATTTATGAATAGAGAGGGAGTATTAGATACTAGCTGACTGTAGTTGACACCTAGTATTGCTCAAAGTAACGATATTTGACCATACGAAATTATTTACTGTTGGCCTTCTTTCTCTAGAATTGCTACCAAAGAAATAATTCTTCTTCTTTTCTTGTTAGAATGAACATCTTATAAAACCACGCACATTACCAAAGCCATATTCGTCAGTTTTGTTTTCTCAAAAAAAAATATATGGATTCTTTCTCTCTGACATATGATATTATTAGTTGAGCTATTCCACAGAAACTGCTGGTGACAACTTACTCTTCTGCATGTACTTACAATTGGCGTAGAAACTGTTGGTGACAACTTACTCTTATGCATGTACTTATGATTTGTCGTTCGCTGGGTTGTTGAAGAGCCCGAGGTAGCCACCATGCGAGTCCGACGGCAGGCTCGGCGGGAAAGGTCTGATGTAGAACGCCAGGCCATGGCCCCATGAATTGCTCCTTTTGCCTCCGATGGCGAAGCAGAAGGTCGTTTCAAAGCTGGCCCGCTTCTCAGTGCGATCATCCCACAGGCGCACAGATTGGTTGTGTTCCACCCGTCCAGTGAGATTAGCAATATCATCTGTTAGAACAATTCGGTCGTTGCCGGGATAGGAGTCACCCACCAATTTGAGTTGCTCTTGGTCCCAGAGACTTGTGGTGGAGAAGTTGTAGTCAAAAGATAGCGCGGCGGCACCGCGAAGGGTGTAGCTGGCCAGAAACATTGAGCAGATTAGATGTGTGGGGATGACAAGGAGGAGGCCTCTTGGATAGGTCATGGCTGGACACAACACAACAAAATCAAAGCCCAGTGACAGTGATCTTGCTCATGCGAGAGAAGGCAGGCAGGATTGGCCAACTATTTATAGTCTAGTTTCAACAAGATTGGGCCTGTCTTCGATTAAAAGGACATGAGCAGGGGCGGCAGGCAAGACTTTGGGCGGGAAAACGAATTTTCGTCCCGCAAGGAACGTCATCGGTCGGATCGCCACGGAGACCGGAGCCCGGCGAACATGAGTTGTCCGTGAAGGCCGTCCGGCAAAAATATATAGAGGGAGGGAGAGAGGACGAACGTCCACCTCGTACAGGCTAAGCTATGGCTCCACGCCGCCTTCACGGGACCGGAGCCGTGATCGCCTGCACTCGACCGGGGCCGGTGCATGCCAAAATAGAGTGCGCCATTGTTCATCGTTGCATGCGCCTCCCCAACAAGAACAAGAGCAAACGTCCCGGAGAGAGACGGAGCTTTGGTCCGAGTACTCACGGAGCCAAGTCTGAACCGGAAATTCCACGGGGGAGATGAGGCCGTTGTTAAGCGGCCGATGCGCTTTTGCATGAGACGACGGGTGGTGCGGGCGCGTCCGGAACGCGGAATGTGCCCCTCCCGGGTCGCCCTCTCCACGAGGCCTCTCCGACTGGAACGGGGTCGCCCCGGCCGGAGTCCCCGTGCACCCGCGGCGCCGTCCTCCCGGAGGCCATCCCGTACCTACGAAATGCCCGTTTTGCCCCTAATTTTCGACACCACCCTGGGATTGGGGGCCACCGGGCCCGGTGCTACTTGCCCATACCCGTTTTTACACCTCCGGGGGCGCTTTGAGACAGTCGCCGGCGTGGTCACTTTTTCGCCGTTTTGGGCGGGAAAATTTCGCCGACGTGCCAAAACAGTGTGTACTATCGCACACCGCCCCCACCGCGTCTCCCCGGCGACACTAAACAAAAAATAGAAGAAGCGAAGGGATCCAACACTGATGCAAGGGACTTTATTAAAGAAAAAGGGGGGGAGGGATCCAACGGTGATGCAAGGGCGCGAGGCGAGTTTTTGGGCGCGAGGCGAGTCTTCAGTATTGATGTTAAACAAGCTGCAATTGCTTGCACGCAGCTGTGCTACATAAATTTGCTCACCAACGCAACGCTCGTTGATGCATTACGTCTCCTGCTTGTTGTGTCACATCATCTTGTACGCACGGTTCAGCAACCACATGAGGTGCAACCGGTGGACGGTGGTGGTGTATTATTGCTGTCAATATAATGAAGTGAATGCAGCTGTTTCTCTCTCCAAAAAAAACTAAATGCAACTTAGCGCATCTTTCCCCTAAACCTTCCGGTTTCAAAAGTCTTTATTTTGAATGGCAAGCCACTGTTCGACGATGCACTTAAGGATTCGGAAATTATGCTCTCCAAGTGTGGTGTGCACCACCTACAGAGCTAATGGACAAACTGTACACATCAACAGCTAAATACAACCCCCAAACAAATGAATGAAGATATACACTTTACAGGTAATGGTGAAGAAACCGCTCCAGAGTAAAGAGCCTTAAGTACAGAAATGAACTTCAAAAGAGTTTCTTCGACAAACCACTTCAGCTTCCATGTATGTAGTGTGTAATTTTCATCTGCTTGCTTGTTCTGCGAATTTCTAGTGCTGCTGTGAACTTCCTTCGTTTACGTGTTTGTGCAAAATCAATGTCAAGCATTCCTTGTCACGCTGATCCACAACCTAAAGTATAGGAAATGCAGTAGGAAAAATTAGAAATATGAACAAAATGGTATCAACTCTTTCAGTATGATGAAGCAATACATTTAGCTCATATTAAATCACAGCTCAGTAAGATAAGAGGGGATTTCCATTTAGAAATACGTAGTATGATAAGATGATAAGTACTTCGTACAATAAAAATACAAGTTTAGAGACAGGGTCAACACTGTGTGTGAGAATACATAGAGCCACACTTGTGCATATTCCACAATAGAAAAGGATAAAATAAATATCCCCTTTTTGAGAGCAAACTACTATTTTATGAAAAGAATATCATTGCAATGCAAAGTAACCTAGATTGATTGGAAATCTTAGAAGTCAAATACAACTTACCACTTCTTTAATACTGTTGATAGAACAACATTCATCGAGAGAGAAATATGGCGGATGTGAATCATCGGGAAAGCAACCAAACTGATGTAGGTTCTCAATGCACACACATATTGATCCTTCAGTAACAACGAGGGATCTAATAACCAGGGATTCCTCTGCATAACAGAAATGGACATTCATTCAACAATTTCTAAGTAAAAAAACTTGAAAATAATAAATGTGCAATGCAGAGAGGATTAAGGTGATACATTCAAAGGCATAAGAGGGCACAACCGAGAGCCCTCATGTCTTCCAGTTATAATTGAAATTACAACAGAGACAGATGCAAATAAAATAACATATTGTAAGCGATAGATGGATGAGACTCACGGCATGCCACTATATGCCATGTCATGCTAGATGCGGCATCATTAAGAATTTCGTGATATGATGCATGCCACTATTACATCGTTTACTGGATTTAACATAATAGACCCAATTAAAGCCAAAAGGAATGTTTATGCATCCTGATGCTGAAATTGAAAGAATGGGTAAACATCTAAATATAATTGGGGATGAAAAATGAAAATTACATTGTAAACAAGGTAGCCTTAGGTTTCTTAAAGATCAAATAACATGACCACCCAGCAGACATACTATTTAGTTATCTACTTCGCCCAAAGTCCACAAGTAAGCATCATGATGACTTTAGCTGAATGGCAGCATGTTGTGTCATGATGGGCTTGAGTCCTTCACTACTGGAATATCAATGTACCCCGAGTGCCACGCACACTCGGCAAATGGCCAATAACCGCCGGCAAAGCCTTTGCCGAGAGTTGCCCTCGGCAAAGGCCACCCGGCGTACACCTCTCAGGCAAACAGGAATTTGCCGAGAGCCAAAACACGGACACTCGGCAAAGAGTTTGCCGAGTGTCAGACAGCCCCTCTCGGCAAAATAAAGTAGCTAACGGACGGCAGGCGGGGACAGCGGTTCTTTGCCGAGAGGGGCATTCGGCAAAGGCGGTCAATAGGAAGGAGCCCCATCTCACTCTCCCTGACCTCTCTCTCTCTCTCGTGTGCGTTCATAGGGTTGAGTATATGTACGTGTATATGAACGCTTTCATCTGTGTTGTGTTAAAAAAACATGTCACGTCGATCCAGGAGAGCTTAGCGTCCAAGTTTAGGTAGTTAAGGAGATGTAGTTGTTGTTTATCTTTGTAACTCTTTTCTCCCTTATCTCCTTGTATCTCTCCTAGTAGTTTGTACCGAACCCATGTATGCCTTTGCTTTATGAGAGCTCGTATCGCAAGAAATGGCCTGCCGCTCCCTCTCTATCTCACCGATCTCTCCGCAAGAAGTTGAAAGGGAAGAGAGACAAGGGCCGCTACGAGAAAACGAGAAGCAAAATTTACACTGTTTTTTGTGTTTCTAATTTGTAATTACACCAACATTATAGTTTAAACACATCGCATATACAGTATTTACTACGAAGATTTACAATGTAATTTAGAGTAGAGTTGCAGTAATTACATTAGATTTCTTTGCACTGTAATTTACGGTAGAATTACACTAAATTACAGTGTGAATAAAATATTTACTATGAAAGATTTACATTGTAAATTACAGTAGAATTGCAGTGTAAATAAGTTGAATTACACTAGTATATTTACAGTTTTACGGTGGAGTTTACTGTGTAAATCTGCAATTAAATTACGGTAGCAAGATATACAATTTTTACAGTTCAAACGCTCTGACCCTAAATTCCTCTCATAGTAAGAGAGTGCTTCATGTAAAAATCCCAAAAACTATCTTGAAAAATGATGTTACCTTAGACAAACAACCCAACATACATAGATAGTTTTTGGGGGTTTATGAAATTAACAAATACTAATAGGAATAATGGGTACTGGTATATATATATATATCTTATCTATGTCTAGCTACATGCCTATTGTCCATCAAAAATACCTTCAGATGGCTAAATTTTCTAATCTATCAAGTACAACTTTGCATTTTGCAGGGTTTTTTTTTACCGAGATTTAACATGTTGGTCTATAGAAATTGCAGAATATGAACGACGATGATCCTTCTTGAGTGGGTCATTAAGGAATAAGCCTTTGTAAACAGACCTTCCAAACAATTATGTTTACAATGACTCTTGAGACAACAAAAGATATAGATAATAAAGAGAGAGAGAGAGGAAACAAGAATATGGTATATTCTGCCCAAGTTCATTAAGCAACAAATGAAGTTGATCAGGTCAACTCCTTTTTATGGTTGTTCAAGCAGCCTCACATGTGTCTGACGGGTCATCAAGCATGAAGTAGAGGATCAATCAACAGGAAAGCCCGGCAAGTGCCAGATTCATATGCCACATTATGGTGATGTGCAAATACAAGCAACATAACTAAAATAGTACTAGCTGTTAAAATTTCCAATGCTATTTTCTTTGCATGCATAGCGTTCTATTTTTTTTTCTTTTGGAACCGGATGATGGTTGTAAAAAAAATCAGCCTAAACATAATTTGGAACATGAGGACTTTCCCTTATTTCTTCAGTGCACATGTCTAAAGAAACTACCAAGCAAAACATTCACTCCTTGCGGTACGCATAGATGTACCAAATAATGTACATTATTTAAAAATTGGCACATTTGATTGATAAGATGAACATACCATTGTCTTGATGACATTGTATTATATTCTTTATGTGGTTAAAATCTCTTATATAATTGAAGTTATCCCAAAGAATTTTTAATGGCCCTAATATGTTGATAATTAATGTGACTTTTTTGTAAGATATATACTGGCCCTCAGTTGTCAGAAAATCTGTCGGCACATTCAGATTGGGAAATCATAGCAAACGGTTCTCTTATTTGCGAGCCCCAACTACCAATATAATCAGGTTAGTATTGCATTAGCATCTACCAATCCATGCTGCTAGTTTGCAGAAGCATCTACCAATCTGAAACGCCAATACAGTTTGCCAACGTGAAACCATTGCAGCAGGAGCCTCCTCTTAGTCTAGACTAGGACAAGCAGCTAGCTGTAGCTGAGCACCGGAAAGAGGTCAAAGGCATCATCAACAATGCATACCCTGCCTGGTTGTTGCCTCGAAAAAAATTCTAACATGGCAAATACAAAAATTGAGTACGAACCGATAAACATACTCTTGTGGTATGGTATGCTCATGTACAAGAATAAAAACTTGCAGTCAAGACTATATGACTAAATGGCAGAAGAAGAAGACAATATGGGTCTAAATTTCTTGTTTTAATCCCAGCACTTGACTTAATCAATGTTATAAGAACTATAGAAGCTTTCAAAAAGTGTGAATTAAATATTTAGGATATGCACATACAAGATGAGTAAGGAGACTCAAATGATAATAAGTAACAAAAACCCCATGTTTATGGGGATTGAAAATGAGCAATGATAATCAATTGAAATAAAAATAATCATTCTACCATGAGGTGTGTACCTACGAGGCGTACTAAGCCAGTGTAGTTTCAGCTAGAAGCATGTGCAGTGGGAGGTGCCAACATGTCGCGTGAAACGGTGAGGCGTGCGAGCTGACCAGGATGGGCAATAGCTACATGAGATAGTCAACTTTGAGATTAGCTATGATGGGAATTATTTGGTCAACATAACAATTGTGCATGAAAATTAATAGGCTTCCTAGTTAGCTGAGCATGCAACAATACCTACTCATGTGGATCATTGAGAGAAACAAGAGATGCAAGAGATTCCAAGAGAAAGAGAGGAGTTGTCTGATCAGCTGCAACAAAAAGTACACAGGTAAGCCGAGACCACCAAAATCTTAATTGTACTGGTGAATCAAAGCAAAATACTGTATGCTACCATATGTTGAAACTATCAGGAAGCAAGAATACATGAGCAAAGAGAAAGATGGTACAAACATGTAAGATCAATCAACTAAGTTAAAACGTACACATTTCTGAATAAATTATGTGTGTCCTATCATGAAACGAAAAGTACAATTTTTTGACAGCAAGGTCCTAGTACGTCTCTAGCTACAAGTGGGCAACAAAAAAAAAAAAAACATTTTAGGCTCAAGGTATATCAACTTTTGATTCAAAAGGTTCATCTCAAGCCAATCCCCTTTTTATACGCTGTCATGTTCAAAACAAATAGGGTACCTAAAGCGCCCACAAAGCGATGATGAATGCTCTGTTTTGTAAATATACTACATCATGTTTTGCATGTTCTGAAATTTGGTGAACGTGAGCAACTGGACATGATTCACCAGTAGATTTTCTATCATCTAACAAAAGCTTGTACCAAAACTAATGCAGTAGCTCTACTGTAGTTACGATAATTGTGTCAGGCTTAAGGTCCTTTGGAAAATAATGGCAAGGCGAAAGGACCATATGCATGCATCGTTTTTTTTTCCTCTCAATAATTAACTTACATCAATGTTATACAAAAAAATTGTCCAATTTTCAAATGGTGAGAATCAAATATTTATGTTTTGCATATATAAGGTCAGAAGGACACTCAAATGGATATATGGTTAAATATGCCCACCTTTTGTAGCTTTAAAGATGAGCAAAGAAACCCAAATGAAATCAAAATAACTATTGTTCAAAAAACAAAACTAGTCATAGCAAAGCATCTTTACTAATGAAAGGGAGCATCGGCCAGGTGGTGATGTATACAAGATTTTTGCACTAGCCTTTGATTTATTTTTCTCATTTGTATCTTCTAAAATGAAGACAAGATCATAGCCCAAAATGTGACATTTTGTTGTGGCCCAGCGATTTTGGTCCTATCTCAAGCCTCCACGGCTGGTAGAATCATATGCATGCCTACATTTCACCCCCAAAAAAATAGTTGTCTGTTTGAGTGGCTCCATGCGAAGATTTCCTTAGAAAGGTTACATGAGAAAGGGGTAATATTATAGAGAAGAGTGGTCAGACCAAACTTACAAGCAAGACAAATTGGAAAAGTGCGAGGCAGCAGCTGCGGACAACAGCACTCAACATCATATTTCCACTAGTACAGTGCGACAAATATACTTTGTGAAATCATATGATGATGTTGATCACATCGCGAGGATCCTACCAGCCGTCTGCACACACATAATAGAAGGTATGAAACACAAACCAAATAGGTCATGTATGTGAGAAGAGAAGAGCAAAGCTGGAAGATTAAACATTACATCATATATAGATAAGTAGAATATGAGTTATAGTAAAGTTCTTTTCTGCCAAGACTTCTTTTCTAAATATTTGAGAAAACATTTTCTGACCTATCTTAAATGACAAGCAAGGCACTTGGGAGTTGAAAGCTGTAATTAATCTACCTCTCTGAAGAGAAGTTCGATTCAGTGTAAATACACACAATTCTACAGTTCAAGCCACCGTATCATTCTGGTGAAGTAGCTAATAGTGTGCCGCTTCAGACAAAACTGTAGTGTTTAAACCTTTAAACAAATGTAGTAGATAAATGATTTAGAAGAAAACAAGAAATTTAGTCATGAGAAAGTAAGTGGCTTTGAATTGACATGTCAATTTAGCATAGTACTCGAGATTTACTTTAGAAGGAAAATTGTCAAGTGACTCGCATAATGTCCTAGGACCAAAATTGATTAAAAAAGAAACGCAGAAATAACAATATAACACAAATGGAAATTTGGACTAGTGATCTTAGTCTCAATGCTGCAATCAGCCCACAATACACTCGTAAATCAGTGCGAGAAAACAAAATTGGACACGGTCCACTTCTTCTTTCATCTAGTTAAATTTTCAGAAATAAACGAAAAACTGAACTGCAAGCACCTGCGTCTTGTCAATCCCCAAGTGCCTGATGACCTTGTTGAGCTTGCCCAGGGGGATACATCCGCCCAGCGCTTCATCCGGCCCGCAGATCGTCCAAGGCAGTTTCGCTTCACATGGACAAGACATGGCCAAACCGATCCTGCTGCGCACCCGGCCGATCTGATCATCAACGGAGCATCTACCGCTGCCATGATCTGATCAACACCGGACCATGTCCCAGTACCATGCTAGCCGGGCATCGCATCACGGAAACGGTGGAGCACAAGCTTCGGCTGGTGGACGCCCGATGTACTTTGTAGATGATGTGAGGCGTGGCTCGAGGAGGAAGGAGGGGCGATGTGTGGGGCGGGTCAGATCAACAGAAAAGGGGCGGACATTTATAGAGGCGGGCGGGCAGCGGGGCCAGCAATGGGCGAGCGGGGAACGCGGGGAGGCGTAGGATGGGAGGGCGATCCGCGTGAGGCGCGCGAGAGGAGAGGACAACCGATGGATCGAAGGAGGTTGGATTGCAGCACACGGATCCTGCTACAAGAAGAGAGGGAGAGGGAGTAATGGATGGCGCATGCATGGCGTGGATTAAATGGTGGAGGCGCTGGTTCCGGCGAGATTGAAGGAGCGCGTGGTTTCAGGTGGAAGACAGGAGAATCGAAGGAGTCGATTGGAATCCTGCGGGATTACTTCCTTGCCATATGAGTGATGCCTTTTGAACTCCTTCCTAATTACTACTATTGATTGGGGAGTACTCCTTCCCGTACGATTGATTGGGGAGTACGATTTGATTTGACGTGCTTCCTACTAATTCGTCCTCCCTCCCATACATGGGAAGTTACATCCTAATTACTACTATCGTGAATCACGTCAGATGTGTTGATCCCTCTCCAGACTTTGTTTTGGTGTAAATCCATCTCCAAACTTGCATCTGCTACTAAGATAGAGAAAATCGATCGGTTGGTGGCCAAATAAGCCACGGCGGTGGCCAAGACGTGTCGGGTGTGCGTGTGGGTGTGCACCGGGTGCACGGCGGGGTTGCGTTTGTGTGTGTGCGTGTGTAGCACCGGGGTGCGCGTGTGTGCGTGGACTCAATGCGTAGGTGCAGTTCCAGGCCGTTCGCGAGCCGCGCGGGGTGCTCATGGTCGATCTGTTGGAGGCCCGCCGTGGACCGCGTGCGGCGGAGCGCGTCGTTGGCACGAGCGGAGCGGGCGCACGAGGTAGACGGGGCGTGGGTGCGTGCCCTGGCGCCCGCTCTGGGTATAAAACCAGTGCGGTGATTGTTGTAATGGTTGTAGCGTCGAGTTCGTGCTCGGGAGAGAAAAAAATAAGCTGTTCGTGCGGCAGGCGTTCGAGCACCGAAAAAGCTCTCGTGTCCCCTTCTTCTTCCTCTTCGGTTCGAGCCAGAGTGAAGTGTGCAGAGAGAGCGTGAGGGAGGACTCCGACGAGCTAGGGTTTAGGGTTCGGAGCCAACAATTGCATCAAAGCCACTTTGCGAGGTGATCGGCGGCGGGCATGTCACTCGTCCCGTACGGTGGTGGCGGCGCGATGTCGCTGCAGGTACCGCCATTAATGCCGGCGAACTACACATCCTCGGCCATCAAGGTTGAGGCGATCCTTGATGCCCAGGGACTGTGGTGTGCGGTGGCGCCGGCGGAGGGCGCAGCGGTCGACACTGGCAAGAGCAAGACGGTGCGGGCGGCGATGCTGGGCGTGCTGACGGAGGAGATGCTGATGCAAGTGGCGAGGAAACCCATCGTGAAGGAGGCATGGGACTCCCTCAAGGTGCGCTTCGTCGGCGCCGATCAGGTGCGGGCGGCGAGGCTCGCGACGCTACACGACGAGTTCGATCGCCCGCGGATGGAGGACGGCGATGAGCTAGACGCGTACGCAAGCAAGGTGAATGGCATGGCAGCGACGTACGCACAACTTGGGGCCACACTAGACATCGCCGCCATGGTGAAGAAACTGCTCAACACCGTGCCGGACCGGCTGTATGCCGCGATGGCCGGAGTCGAGTAGTTTTGGGACATTGAGGAGATGACGTTCGATGACGCCGTCGGGCATCTGAAGGCATTCGAAGAGCGGCTGTGGCGGCGTGCGGGCAGGCAAGCAGCTAATGTTGACAGCAGCACAGTGGGCGGCGCAGTGGCGGCAGCAGGGTGTAGGCGGCTTCAACAACCACGATGACGACGGTGCGGCGAGCACGGTATCGGGCGGCGGAGGAAAGCGGCGTGGCCGCTGCTACAACTGCGGGCAACGGGGCCACTTCAAGCGGGAGTGCACTAAGCCGCGGAAGGTGTCGGCGGAGGAGCACACACTCTTGGCGGAGGTCGGCGACGACTACGAGCCAGCACTCCTCTGAGCCACGGCTTAGGGGGTGAGTGCTGGCCAAATAAGCCATTCGTGCGGCAAGCGTTCGAGCGCCGGAAAAGCTCTCTGTGTCTCCTTCCTCCCTTTCTTCTTCATCTTCAGTTCGAGCCAGAGTGAAGTGTGTAGAGAGAGAGAGAAGGGACTCCGACGAGCTAGGGTTTAGGGTCCGGAGCCAACATCGACCCTGCACTAATTAGATGTTATATATTTGAGAAGAGAATAAAGGTAAGACCAAACCGTAAGAGAAACTAAATTAGTTGTATAGTTAAGTGGTGACCTAAATGGCGTGAATACTGCATGTTTTGGGGATAGCTCAGGAGCTGCCATGTGGGCTTTCCTTCGACAAAACTGAGGCGCGGCTCGATCCTCGGCTAGGCTCAATCCCGCAACCTGCAACGTGCATAGCTCTGTCCTCGGCTCGGCTCAATCCCGCAACCCGCGGCGCGGCGCGGCGCGTCGTGACGAGGCGAGGCGAGGCGTGGCGTGGCGAGGCGAGCGAGTAGGTCTCCTCTTCTCATGCTCATACAAGTGGTAGGAGAGCTCACCTTATAAAGAGGTGCAACTCTCTCTCAACTTATGAGGTGGGACTAAATTTTAGCCTCACTCACTCCACTCACATGTGTGCATGAATGGGCCAAAAGAATTTCAGAATTTTAGTTGGGCTTTGGGCCAAAAGCCCACTAGCAAATTCCAACACTGATCAACTAATGCTAACTCAACTAACTAACTAGGCACTATTCAGCTTGCATGTGTACTCGCCTCCACACTTCTACGAGCACGCTCACTGCCACAGCCTCAAGCCTTCAACTTAACTACATGCATGAACGAACTAATGCGATGAAATAAACATGATGAATTCTTAGACAACAAGGTTTACTCTAACACTGTCTTGACGATATTGATGATGGGCGCCGTCCTCGCGACCTCTGTGTCGCCATCCCCCGTGGCACGGCAATGGCATCCTCGCGAGCTCCACGCCTCCGGGCTCTAGTTAGACATCGGAGGCATCCCAATCGAGTGGCACTCCTCTGTCCTCCAGCTCCAAAAGGATGAAATAGACGGCGGGCGTCCTCCTGGCGAGCTCCACGCCACGATCCTCCACGGCGCCTCTGGGCTTGGTCCTTCTTGCTCGGCTGCTAGATGCGATGACGTCGGATGCATGTCTTGTGCTCTCCACTCTGCATGGGTCGGCTGCGTGGTTTTGTTGTTCTTCAGGGATGTCCTTAGGTATCATGCAAAATAAGTACTGGATGACAACACATAGAAGAAAAAGATTATTGTATGGTTACATGCGGGGAGTGACCGCACATATTTCCACGGCCGGCGCATTCGCCGTTCATCTGATCTCCACGACGCTGCCGCCACGAGCGCGTTTCTTCAGCGTGTTTTCTCCTCTCCTCTGCAGCGTACCTTGGTGCGTGAGATATGCTTGTGGGCTGGCTGGATGTCTCTTGCTCGACGCTGCCGCCTTGGCGCGTCTCTTTACATACCAATCTGGCAAAACTGAAAAGATAATAAAACGCACAAAGGAACACCAGCCAGGAAGTAAAATTACAAATGAGATAGAAAAATACTTTGAGTTGACACCAACGCCCGTCACCTGTGTCTCCGGCACCATCGCAACAGCAATCATAAGGAAAAATGACGGATCACCTTCATACCCGAGCTCAAAGCGGCTCCATCACTGATATCCAGCTTTACGGATATCCAAGGTGGTTCACCAAAGACGAAAGCATTACCGTTGAACGAATCAGACTGGGGCAACACCCCGGACACGCTATCAAACTCTAGATCTGCCCCACACCCCCACCCACGTGGAATATGTGTGCATGGTTAGCTAGACATATCGGGTAAATTTTTTTTTTTGCGGGGAACATATCGGGTATTCGGATATGTATACGCGCGCTTGCCGGCCGGCCGTAAATACTCGAGTACATATTTGTATGGGCTCTACGTAGGTGCATGCATGCACTGGGCTAATTCTAATTTGCCAGCCACATTAGCCCATTAACACATTGGCTAGTAGTAGTTCATACGCCTACACATGCAATATAGGCGCGTACACGTAGGCACTTCTTGCTTCATGTGTACAACTAAATATTATTAGTCTAAGTCACAATTTAGACAACTTTTATTTTTGCACTATCCTTCCTCCTTATTTTGGTACTATTCGTAGTGCAAAAAAAATCTCATCGAACAACACTACAGGTGCAAGCAAAAGGATGTACTCCGATTATGTGTAATATGGTTAAAAATTTGGTCAAATTATAGTGCTTCGAAACACAGTGGCAAATGGAGCGTACAAACATTCAACACCTTAAAAACATTGTTACAAATATTGCCTCAGCTTCCCCTTCTTTAAGGATTTTGTAAAAACTAACTTGGTGAAAAACACCCTACACTTTACGAGACCGGCCTAGTATGAGCAGTTGCTCCGCTACCTCCATCATCGTTGGTCTTTGGTCTACATCAAGGCTAAGGCATTCCGCGACTATATCTGCCAGACTATCAAGAAGCTCCAAATCTTTTGTTATTGCAATTTCTTTGTCATAAAACTCAGTCGTTTTCTTCTGTTTCTTATGAGCTTCAAGAAAGCCTTTTACCAAGCTATTATTCTCAGAATGTATGGCCCTCCTTCTACTAATAAGCTCTAGGATCACAATTCCGAAACTATAGACATCACTTTTTTCAGTGAGTCGGCCTTCTTGTAGATATACTGGATCCATATAATTCATGTCGCCGATGACTTGTCCAGTGTGTTGCTTGTCTCTCTGAATCAACTTAGATATGCCGAAGTCTGAAATCTTGGGAACAAAGTTATCATCCAGGAGTATATTTGCTGGTTTAACATCACCATGTAGAATTGTACTATTTGTTTTTGAGTGCATATAAGCTAGACCGTCCGCTGATTGTGCTGCAATACTTAAACGTGTATCCAAGTTGAGGGCCACCTTGTTATTACTGTTGTGAAGGATGTCAAGGAGGCTACCTTGAGAGATAAACTCGTAGACCAGCATAGGGGCATCAACTTCAAGGCAACAACCAATGAGCCTGACAATGTTCTTGTGAATGACTCTAGATTGGATGATGACTTCATTTGCAAATTGTTCACTCTCTAGCACACTACCATTAATCGGCTTCTTTATTGCAACTAATTTATTGTCAAGAAGGCCCTTGTAAACTTCACCAAAGTAACCTTTTCCAATTAAGTTACTACTCCTCAAAATTGGCTTGAGCTCCCCCTTTTTGAAAAGTTTAATGACATCTGCCTTCTCTAATGTAGGGCCACCATTCTTCTTGTAGAATTCTTTTGTCTTCTTTTTCTCTTTGTGAAGAATAAGAAGAAATGATAAAACAGCCATGAGAAGAATACCGCCAATGGCACCTTGATGGACAAGAAACAAACTTGATTAGTACATATCACTAAGTTTGCATTTACAAATCTATCAGGTATGTTTAACATAATAAGTAAAACGTTTCATTAGTTGATCTACTAAGAATCTAAAACAAGTTTCCACTAGAATTTCAGAAGAAAAATGGATCTAAATCAAGAATGGAAGGGGTTGAAACTCGGAGGGAAGTGTGCAGAAGATAATGGAAGCATGTACTCCGTCTTTGCGAAATTACAGTGCATATAAACTGTCAGATTTTGTAAATTTTGACGAAGCTTACAGAAAAAATATCAACATCTATATGCTGTATTAATACGGATTCATCATAAATTATATATTCATATAATATATATTTGGTATTGTAAATGTTATATTTTTTGGAATTTTTCTCTATAAACTTGGTGAAAATTTACAAAGTTTGACGTTGGAGAAAAAAATTATGTGCTCTATAATTTGGCAAGGCAGGAGTAGCTCATACATTGCAGTCAGGTTATTTGGCAAGTGATATACACGCAGTGCACCTATCCAATACATGTTTCTATTTGCATATGGAATCAAGCTCCTTGTTGAAAACCATAACTGAAGGTGAATGATCTAGGTGACACAAATTTTGGTTTATAGTTTGGACTTCAGATCAACGTTTTTGGTGATGTGGCACACCCAAAGGGTTTTGATTCTAGTAGAGAAGATTCTCACACGGGGTGCTGTGTACTGATGCATACATAGTTACATGCATGTACACGCACATACAGTGGAGTGCAGTAGTAGCTTAGTACTTACCCACAGCCGCCTTGGCTGCTGGAGTGAATATATCTGAGCAGGTTCCCGCTTTGCCGTCGCCTTTCATCCCGAACTTGCATGGACAGTCATAGCCTCCGAGCCTGTTTTTGCAGATCCCGCCATTTGAGCAGGGATACACATGCGGGAGCTTGCATTCATCAATGTCTGAAGAATCAACACTTCCGGGAGTTAACCAATCAGCAATGATGTATATGTATGTATATATGTATGTATGCATGCATGTATGTACCTTGGCATCCGTGAGTGACGTAAGGGTTGCCAGCGTAATGGTCCCAGCACTTGCAGATATAGCCAGGAGTATGTGTTGAGTTGGCGCAAGAGCTGTTGCCGCTGATGCAGGCGTAGTCCGGAGGGGGTGGCTGTCCCTTGGCCGGACACGAAGTGTTCCTGGCGGCGAAATCGAGCGCGATGTGGACGCCCCGGGGGAACCTTTTGAGTAGCGTCCTGTTGCCCTCCATGTCTGGTGTAGAGAAGTTGTACCATGACTTGTCCACCAGCATGGCGTAGGAGCACGGGTAGTCTTCCCACCGCTCGTTGGGGACCTCGCCCTTGACAGAAAGGCTTAACAAGTTGCCGAGGTTGTTGTCCGGTGGGATGGTGGTGTGGCAGCAGCCCCTCCCCGTGCACGACCCGTTTGTTGGGGTCACACTTGGCAGGAGATTGCGTGCACGAGCACTGCAGGCGAACATGACCGTATACGGCCACCTCAGCGGAAAGTCGATGAAAGTCACGAAAGCATCGACTCTCCAGCCGACGCCGACGAGAATATTGCGCGTCGCCGACACGGCGAACGGCGTGTGGGCCAAGTGAATATTGTAGATCGTGGAGAAGGTCCTGTTGAGATTTGTGCTGCAGAGGTACGAGACGGGGGCGTACACCCGTGCCTTGCCCGTGGCGACTGATATGCTCACAAGCTCGATTGACGAGAAGGACCAATCGCTCCCGTTCTCGGAATCCAGCGGCGGCGATGACAACCTGGATATTCTTTTGCCAGCAAGGAAGGCGCGAGCGGGATACGAGGAGTCGTTGCACAAGACCTCGAAGCCATGGCGGAAGCAGCCGCGCCGATGCCGAAGGGAAGGGATGCTGATGTGGCCGCACTTGTCACGGCAACCTTGCTGCTGCTCAGCCGCGGCGGCCAAGATGACTAGTTGGATTACTGGCAACCACAGCCGCAGTATTGGGTGGGAATGGAATTGGGAACTTGGGGTGCTCATGCTGCTCTACTCCCTCTATCGTGTCTGGCAGGATGCAAGGAATCGTCTAACTTGGGCTGCACATCCTCCCTCCCTTAATATATAGACGGGATGACAAGTAAATAGGCAAAAATCATGGGTGTAGATGCTTATTTCATATATATATATATATATATATATATATATATATATATATATATACGCGCAAACACTCACTCCTATCGACGCATACACGCACGCCCTACCCTTGAAATAAATTGAAGATAAATGCGAGCACCAGGATTTCAACCCTATTAGAGGATACCACCATGCTCTTAACCATGCAACCACATGTTGGTTCACGCATGTAGATGCTTTTAAAGCTTGTGCGGTTACAAGTTTTTAGTTTTTCTGTCTTTGCATTTTTATTCGTGTCTTAGAGCATCTTCAAATATGTACTATAATTTTTTTCTACGAATAATGGTACGCTATAATATGGCATTAAAAAGACGGTTGTTGAAATAAATTATACTCCCTCCGTCCCATAATGTAAGACGCTTTTTGACACTATACTAGTGTGAAAAAACGTCTTACATTATGGGACGGAGGGAGTATAAGACTAGTCACAGTGAAGAGTAAGTTAGAGTAGCAACATGCATATGTTACTACCTTCATAGTTTGTATGATAACATAGAGACCTTCATTTACAATTACATTGTAGACTCATTTGGTTTTTGGTAATGCTATGTGATGGTAACACAATATGTTACTCTATTCATCTTTCTCCTTGTTAATTACTTGCCACACATCACTGTTTTGCTTATGTGGCATGCATGTTACTACTTATATTACTTCCACTGTGAGTAGTCTAAGAGCATCTACAACCACAAGTAACAAATTCCGGCCCTCAAATGCCCGCGGGCAGTGACCGAACAACACACAAATTTTGTCCTCCGAAACTGGATCCATCATACCGAATACTCAAATCCATATTAGGCTCATGCAACGTACATACTTAGCTTACACATGTCATCCGATAACCAAAAATTGACCACTCATGAAATACATGGTATCATGGCAAGTTGTGGGGAAAGTTTGACATGTAGGGTTGCAAACGAGTCGAGTGTCAGTGAGTTAGATTAGACTCGGCTCAACTTATTCTATAATTCGAGCGAGCTCAAAATCGAGCTGTTGAAAATGGCTCGTGCTCAGCTTGTGATGATTTGGAGTCAATCTCAAGCTAGTTTCAAATTAAGTAAGATATTTTTATATATTAATCTATGACAAATTTTCAAAAAAGATAGGCTACATCGCAACATAAAAAATTGTTATATAATTCAACTTATTCTCTGTACGTCCGATGACGAACCGGAGTCGCCATGCCATCAGCCTCTTGGTCGTGGATGGCGTGTGGTGCAAACACGCCATCACCGCGCTTCCGGCCGGGGTCGTCTCGTCTTTGATAAGAATGGGACGTGAGAACAAACACGCAAAGATAGTGGAGAACGCGCGCAGCACGAAAACAAAATAGACACGGTAATTACTACTCTCTTGTGGATGTACACGGGCGACGACGACGACAAGCGCGTCCCGGTCGATCAATGTCGATGTCCTCCGTAGGCTGGAGTCGTGGTGCGAGATGAGGTCGGCATGTGGTCGTGGTTGGATCTTGGATGTGCACCTTGCACAGACCAACCAACCAGACCGTCAGACACGCACAAGAATATTCTTCTTACTTCGGCCCCTCTCTCTCTCTCTCTATCAGTTCACACTTCACACTAGCCAGCAAACTACATTCCCCAACACACAACCAAAGACTAGGGCTAGTAACTGTTGACGATGATTCAGGCTGTTTCGTGTTGTAGTGATCTAAACGCTCTTATATTAGTTTACGGGCGGAGTAGAACGGTGTGTATTGGGCATGGCTTGTTCAGTAGACCGTCAAGGGCAATTTTGGATCCTGTGGCGGGTCTATTCTTTTTCCGAGGTTGGTTGACTGATAAGAGCCAGCCCGAGTGCTGCTGCCGGTGCGCAGGCCTGTCACGCTTCATTGTCCTAGCGCAGATTGAATCTGCCTGCTCTTTTTGAGCCAGTCAGGCGTCCTCTATGGCGCAAAATTTTGACACCAGATCCGATAATTCGGAGAACGTTTGGACATAGCGCCGGGCAAGGGCGTTTAGAACACCTTTGTCTTTGCAGTTATGCCGAAAAGTTGCTATTATATCTCGATCACAGCAGTCCGGTATCTTGTTCTTGACGAACAGGAACCTGGCCCAGAATTGGTTGACTGTTTTGTCAGGCTGTTATTGTACGTAGGCTAGATCCCAGACATCGGGTGGCCTCGAGTTACTCGGGCAATACCCGATGTGGGAGGTGGGTGGGAGAAAGAATCCTTGGCGTCTTCCGTCTGGCTCGAAGCTCCTACGCCGCTATCCCGAGAAGGGTGTGTTGATGACGAATCTGCTGAATTAATCATGAGATCAGATTCCTTGGTGTCTTCCGTTTGGCTGCCATCGAGATCGCTCTCTGGGTAATACTTCGGCCCCTAGTCCTCCATAGGAGGCTTTCAGGCCGTAGGGGGTGAAGAGCCGAAGGGCTCGTGGCTCACTACTCACTCATCATGGCCTGGCGCTTGATGGAGGAGGCGTGATACGATGATCGGAAGCTCGAGCATGGAAGCAATGCCATGAAAATCTAAGTCGTTGACCGACTATCACATCGATCCTCCTTTCGATCACACAACAGAACTCTCAGTGAAAGAAGCAATGTTGGTGCTAAAACTGGTAGAACACGCATAGGGGGTCCCGAACTGTAGATCTCGGATCTATGGGTAACAGGAGACGAAAGAGACAAGGTTTACCCAGGTTCGGGCCCCCTAGAAGAGGTAATAACCTATGTCCTGCTTTCATTATATTAATGATGATGTATCGATTACATGCTTGATCTACCTCGAGATCATGAGTTGTCTTCTAACCCTAAGGCTAGGTGGTTGTACTTGTGACCATCCCCTCTATGGGTTAAACCCCTCGGCTTATGTAGATACTGGGGATATGTAGGGTTACACATGGTTAGTTGCCAATCTAGAGATACACATAGAGGCTGCGGAAGTAATACTTGGAGTGCACGTCAAGTCTTCGGCAGAGTCCTCCTTGACCGCCTCGGAATGTGAGGGTTCCAGAGTCCTTGTAAGAACAGTGGGCCGTAAGCTCGGCCCATGGGATGTGGCCACCTAGGTTGGTACCCTAGTCCATGACACAGTCAACCACCTTCACTGGAATCTCCCTGACTCATTTGCAGCGGGATCCCAATCACTATATTGGTGAGGATGTATTCCATGATTCACAAAATGTGTATGTCCCTCAAAATATTTTCTTATAAATCCCAACAGTTATAGTGACCTGACCGGACGCATAGAAGGAGGCCCATCATTTTTGAGTGCCATCATCTTCTACGGGGTTAGCAGAGATATCGGTTGAAGAAGAGCGGCGGTAGCGGCAGCAGCTAGATTAAGCGTGGTGGCGATGCTCGAAGTAGGCGAAGAACCCGACAGCATGACGACCGCCCCTTCTTCCCCGTCTGGCCGCCGCCGCTTCGATCCCGTCCACATCCTCTGTCAGTTTGTTTCAGCCCCCACCTTTGTCCATTATAGTGATCTCCTCTATGTTCTACGATATCTTCATGGCACGATCTCTCATCGTCCTTTCTTTCCCTGCTCCAGCTCTCTCGAGCTCCAGGCCTACTCTAATGCTACCTGGGCCAGTGATCCCTCTGATCGACGCTCGCTGTCTGCTTACTGTGTCTTTCTTGGTGGCTCTCTTATTGCCTGAAAGACAAAGAAACAGACTGCAGTTTCTCTCTCGAGTACAGAGGCTGAGTTGCGAGCAATGGCTATGTTGACGGCTGAGGTGATCTGGTTACGGTGGTTACTTGAGGATTTTGGTGTGCCTGCTACTACCTCGACTCCCTTGCTGTCAGATAGTACTGGTGCTATCATTATTGCGCATGACCCGGTGAAGCATAAGCTCACCAAGCACATCGATGTGAATGCCCACTTTGTGTGTGCTGATGTGCAGGATCAGACTCTCGCTCCTCACTATGTGCCCTTTGAGTTACAGTTGGCGGACTTCTTCACACAGGCACAAACTCGAGCGCAACATGCCTTTATTCCTCTCCAAACTTAGTGTTGTTGACCCACCATGAGTTTGAGGGGGAGCGTTAGATGTGTATAGTCCTCTTTCTATATATCCCTATTGTATAAGGGGTTTCCTGCACTTTACCACACATGTATCTCTCTCTCTCTCTCTCTCTCTCTCTCTCTCTCTCTCTCTCTCTCTCTCTCTCTCTCTCTCTCTCTCTCTCTCTCTCTCTCTCTCTCTCCATAACTACATACAACCCCCAAACAGATGAATGAAATCACTACATAACTAAAATAACTAACACATCAAGATATACACTTTACAAGTAATGGTGAAGAAACCGCTCCAGAGTAAAAAGCCTTAAGTAGAGAAATGAACTCCAAAAGAGTTTCTTCAGCAAACCACTTCGGCTTCCATGTATGTATTGTGTAATTTTCATCTGCTTGCTTGTTCTGCGAATTTCTAGTGCTGTTGTGAGATCCTCCTTCATTTATGTGTTTGTGCAAAATCAATTTCAAGCATTCCTTGTCACACTGATTCACAACCTAAAGTATAGGAAATGCAGTAGGAAAAATTAGAAATGTGAACAAAATGGTATCAACTCTTTCAGTATGATGAAGATAAGAGGGGCTTTCCATTTAGAAATACGGAGGATGATAAGATGATAAGTACTTCATACAATAAAAATACAAGTTTAGAGATAGGGTCAACACTGTGTGTGAGAATACATAGAGCCACACTTGAGCATATTCCACAATAGACAAGAATAAAATAAATATCCCCTTTTTGGACAAGGGAACTATCTCAGAGCAAACTACTATTTTATGAAAAGAATATCATTGCAATGCAAAGTAACCTAGATTGATTGGAAATATTAGAAGTCAAATACAACTTACCACTTCTTTAATACTGTTGATAGAACAACATTCATCGAGAGAGAAATATGGCGGATGTGAATGATCGGGAAAGCAACAAAACTGATGTAGGTTCTCAATGCACACACATATTGATCCTTCAGTAACAACGAGGGATCTAATAACCAGGGATTCCTCTGCAAACCAGAAATGGACATTCATTCAACAATTTCTAAGTAAAAAAACTCAAAAATAATAAATGTGCAACGCAGAGAGGATTAAGGTGATACATTCAAAGGCATAAGAGGGCACAACCAAGAGCCCTCAAGTCTTCCAGTTCTAATTCAAATTACAACAGAGACAGATGCAAATAAAATAACAGATTGTCGGCGATAGATGGATGAGACTCACAGCATTCCACTATATGCCATGTCATGCGAGATGCGACATCATTAAGAATTTGGTGATATGATGCATGCCACTATTACATCGTTTACGGGATGTAACATAATATATCCAATTAAAGCCAAAAGGAATGTTTATGCGTCCTGATGCTGAAATTGAAAGAATGGGTAAACATCTAAAAAGAATTGGGGATGAAAAATGAAAATTACATTGTAAACAAGGTAGCCTTAGGTTTCTTAAAGATCAAATAACATGACCACCCAGCAGACATACTATGTAGTTATCTACTTCGCCCAAAGTCCACAAGTAAGCATCATGATGACTTCAGCTGAATGGCAGCATGTTGTGTCATAAAGGGCTTGAGTCCTTCACTACTGGAATATCGATGTACCCCGAGTGCCACGCACACTCGGCAAAGGGACAATAACCGCTGGCAAAGCATTTGCCGAGAGTTGCACTCAACAAAGGCCACCCGACGTACACCTCTCAGGCAAACAGGAATTTGCCGAGAGCCAAAACACGGACACTCGGCAAAGAGTTTGCCTAGTGTCAAACAGCCCCTCTCGGCAAAATAAAGTAGCTAATGGACCGCAGACGGGGACGGCGGTTCTTTGCCGACAGGGGAACTCGGCAAAGGCGGTCAATAGGAAGGAGCCCCATCTCACTCTCCCTGGCCTCTCTCTCTCTCTCTCTCTCTCTCTCTCTCTCTCTCTTGTGTGCATTCATAGGGGTGAGTGTATGTGCGTGTATATGAATGCTTTCGCTGTGTTGTGTTAAAAAAACATGTCACGTCGATCCAGGAGAGCTTAGCGTCCAAGTTTAGGTAGTTAAGGAGATGTAGTTGTTGTTTATATTTGTAACTCTTTTCACCCTTATCTCCTTGTATCTCTCCCTTATCTCTATAGAAATTGCAGAATATGAATGACGATGATCCTTCTTGAGTGGGTCATTAAGGAATAAGGCTTTGTAAACAGACCTTCCAAACAATTATGTTTACAATGACTCTTGAGACAACAAAAGATATAGATAATAAAGAGAGAGAGAGAGAGGAAACAAGAATATGGTATATTCTGCCCAAGTTCATTCGCTTAACTAATGAAGTTGATCAGGTCAACTCCTTTTTATGGTTGTTCAAGCAGCCTCACATGTGTCTGACGGGTCATCAAGCATGAAGTAGAGGATCAATCAACAGGAAAGCCCAGCAAGTGCCCGATTCATATGCCACATTATGGTGGTGTGCAAATACGAGCAACATAACTAAAATAGTACTAGCTGTTAAAATTTCCAATGCTATTTTCTTTGCATGCACAACGTTCTATTTTTTTTCTTTTGGAACCGGATGATGGTTGTAAAAAAATTCAGCCTAAACATAATTTGGAACAGGAGGACTTTCCCTTATTTCTTCAGTGCACATGTCTAAAGAAACTACCAAGCAAAACATTCACTCCTTGCGGTACGCATAGATGTAGCAAATAATGTACATTATTTAAAATTGGCACATTTGATTGATAAGATGAACATACCATTGTCTTGATGACATTGTATTATATTCCGTTTATGTGGTTAAAATCTCTTATATAATTGAAGTTATCCCAGAGAATTTTTAATGGCCCTAATATGTTGATAATTAATGTGACTTTTTTGTAAGATATATACTGGCCCTCAGTTGTCAGAAAATCTGTCAACACATTCAGATTGGGAAATCATAGCAAACGGTTCTCTTATTTGCGAGCCCCAACTACCAATATAATCAGGTTAGTATTGCATTAGCATCTACCAATCCATGCTGCTAGTTTGCAGAAGATCTTCGGCAAAGTGGGTTCCGTCCTCTTCTAATTAAGAGAACCTCATAGTTTTTATGCGCTACCTTGCTAAACTAATATAAGACGTTTTGTAAAGAAGCATCCAGACTTTTATGGTCTAGAAATAGTCTTATATGAATTTACAAAGGGAGTAATACATAATGCCTACTATGTCATGCCGTGGGCAAGCCTATTAGGTGACATTTTGTGCATGATATCAAAACTCTAAATGTTAATGTTTGAACCGCACAATATCACAATATTGTGGAACAAGCAGAAGATCATTTTTTAAGAAATAAAAAATAGATGTAGTTAGAAAGGGGAGGGATCCAACAATGGTGCACGGGCGCGAGACGACGCTTGGGGCGGCAGGCAAGACTTTGGGCGGGAAAACGTACTTTCTCCCGCAACACGGAGACAAACGTTAGGCGCTTTACGGGTGTATGTCCGGACAGCAACCAAGGCCGCTTCTGACCGTCTTGTCCCACCCACCCCCTCCCCTCGCTCGTGTGTGTTTCCGCCGACGCCAGCTGCCAGCATTCATGTCACTGTAGAGCGCGCTGGCTTCTTGTAGGCACTCGACTGGATTTTTCAGGGAGGGCATGTTGTCGCTGCGAAGAAGAATATTTCCATAGCTTTTGCAAAGACAATGACCGGACTAGTCACTAACAACTCCACTCTGTGTTTAGGGGGCAACAGTAGGTGAACTACCTACCACAATTTATTAAGACTTTTAAAAGTGCAAATAACTACAAGAGAATGAAAAACAAAAAAATATATGACAAGAAGCCGGCCGGCAAGCCACTTGATGCTAAAAATTTGCTAAATTCAAGAACGGGTGAAGTACAATATGTCCCAATTGCAGATTAGGACAATTAGTAAGACTGTAAGACGCACCATGACTGGACTGACACACGTATATATTACTATATGTTAACAATGTATGATGAGTTGAAGACCATGTTGCGCCATGTGCTGTGATTACCAGGCATTTTATTCCATCCTAGCTAGATGTCAAAACAAAAATATTTATTTGAAAAGTCAAATTATTTGTGTAACCACCATGCATAGATGATGTGTTTGGTTTACAAAATAAACTATTGGTACTAAATTATTGATGAGTAGGCCACCACAAAGGCACAAAGTTGAAAGAAGCAACCAGCAGACACTATGCTATATATCTAGGAGTACATCAGTAGTCGAGTGCCTACCCAAAGTAGTCTTAGCTTTGTTGCTCACTTCTTCGATAAGATGCCCACACTTCTTGGCTTTGCTGGCCACCTTGTCTATATCATCTGTATGATAGTGTTGTCGTCTGTGGTGTTTGAAGCTGCCAAGTATGTCTTTCCATCTCTGGACAAGTACCCCGTGTTGATGTTGCCGTTGGGCATTGCCCTCTCCTTCGTGCTGAAGCACAGGCTCTTGCCCGCTCTCATCTCTGAATTCCCCTTCACCTTCCCTTCGAGTGTTTCCGAAATGATTGGCCTTGCTGGCTACCTCTTCTATATCATATGCATGATGTCGTTGTCATTTGGGGTGCTTGGAGCTGCCTTTCCGTCTTTGGAGAAGTACCCCCTTTTGATGTTATCTTTGGGTGTTGCTCTCCCCATCATGCTGAAGTACATGATATGGCCTGCTCTCGTATCCAAATTCCACTTCACCTTACCTTCTAGTGTGTCCCTAATGTTAGCCCCACTTCTTGGTCCCGCTAGCTACCTTTTCTATATCGTGTGCATGATGGTGTTGTCGTCTATGGTGATAGTAGTTGTCATGTCCGTCGTTCCATCGCAGTCTCAGGAGACGTACATCATGTTGGGGTTGTCTCTGGGCATTTCCCTCCCCTTTATGTTGAAGAACATGTTGTGGCCTGCTCTAATATCTGAAGTCCCCTTCACCTCGCCTTCCAATGTCTCCAATATGATAGCCAAGGTTCTTGGCTACCTCGTCTATGTCACATGCATGACAGGGTTGTCTTTGCTTCCGCATGGCATAGCCTACTTCGTCTGGAGTAAAACATTGCGGCTGCCTACTGTGAAGGGGGTGCCTTATTGGATATATGTGACCGCCTGTAGCATCACGACCGGCATGGTGATGGATAATTTCACGAAGCACTTTAGTGTGTCCGCCGTGATGGCCATACATCTTTTCCTCGCTGGCTATTTCATCTATATTGTGTGCATGATGATGTTGTCGTCCCTCGTATTCAATGCCATCATAGTCCCTGTTCTATCAATTTTGCTGCCGGGGGTGTTAAAGTACATGAACTGGGCACCCAGGATCATCACCGGGATCACCTTAGTTGTGAATGATATGCACGGCTTCACGCTGGTTCAGGTGCCTGCTTTTATCTCTGAATTTCTCTCCACCATTCCTTTCGGTGTCTCGAACATGAAATCCACGTTTCCTGGCTATGTCGTCCATATGGTGTGCATGGTGGCCATGTTGTATCTGGTGCTCATAATAGCCCTTGGGGCCATCTACAAATTACGCCTTTGGCGGCCGACGCGACACTTCCACACCGGGTTGATGCTCACCATCATCGTCGGCCTCACCCTGGTGTTGTTGTCTGTGATGTGGCGCTCACCATTCGAGTTGTCTTCCAACGACGCCGACATGAAAGCCACATTTCTTGGCCTCGTTGGCTACCTCATGTACATCGGCTGCTCCGTGGAACTATCTTATTGGATGTTTGTATGCGTCGCAGTACTTGTAGAATTAGTTAGAACGGTCGGCCTTGTAAAATTATTTAGAATGATTCCATGGCCAAATACTTTTTACAAATTTTCATTGGGCGAAGTCAGAAAAGCATAGACCAACAGTGAAAAAATACTCGCATTGTTGTTATAGCATAGACTAATAAATAAAACATTGATATTGGATGATATCGACTACTGCAACAGTATGTACACCGACATACTTACTCTATTCGATGTGCTGAATGGTACTGTCATGTAAAAGGTTTGATTCCGTGAAGAATACGTTCATCGTCAGCATCATGCTCGCGGTGCTGAATATGTTCATGAATACATTTCTGGCGGCAGTGTTGTTTGTAGTGGCCATTGGCTGGGCGCCTGGTTCAACATACTACTTCCACAAGTCATGCACAGTAATCACATTCACACAAAGTAGATGTCCGTAAGCATTGTCGGCCGCACCTTCACGGCAGGCAAATGAAATTATGTTGGACCTAGATACAACGGTTAAGAAGTGTGCTCTCGTCTCAGGCATGAAAGCTACACTCATTGGACTTGCTGATTTCATGGACGATTGCGGCGGGGCATACTTGGTGATGAGACATTTCGTCGTTCTAGGTATAATCTTGTCCCTGCTACCGTCAGAGTCAATGACGCCGACTACACAAAGGCGACTGGTTTTGGGTGTTCTCATCAGGTTTTCAGACGGTGGAACGCAGGATGGCTTTGGAGAAGCTCATTGAGGAGTCTAAGGCAACAATTCAGAGCCTCTTCATCCCGACGACTCTCATGGGTGGCTTCGTGTAACATGTATGCGACCCAGTTGAGGAATTTTGCATTGGATAGTCTTTCATTTGGTATTGTAGGGGAAAAAATAAATCCAAAACAACACCTTATGTGCGTAGGAATACATCTAAAAGGTATTAGCAGTTCGAAGAGAAGACGTCGGCGTGCAACTGAAATCGGTTGAAAGATTAGATATGTCTGCTAATTGTCTGTAGGCCAGTATATATGCATGGTACAACTGAAATCATAATTAAGGGGGAACGTCAATTTCCTGGTGCTAGGGCATCTGAGCGTGAGGATACAGCGTAAGTTACTGATATGAAATAATCCACAGTACCTTCGTCGCCTATCTTGTTGACATGAACAGACTCGAAAGTAAATCTATTCTGGAGCTCATTAGTTCAGTACCAGGGCCTGGGGATACATGAAGTTCCCTAGGCATTGCATCACTAGCTAGTGAGTAGTGACATGGTATTTGGACATCAGCGTCGTGCAAGGCATTTTGTCGAGCAGCTCAGGTGCAAAGGCCAGAACAGACTGTCTCAATTGCAAGGAAGTGAAGGAATCTCATGGTCTAAGTTGTTGTATAGTACATTTCAGCATCTAACAGGTGTGCCAGTTCGTATGAGGCTGGTAGCCATCGACGGTCATCTAAGACTGCTCCGGCACCCGTGGAGGGCGCTGACCCTGAAGTGCAAATTTGTGAGGACTATGTATGTGATGTAACAGAGTTGTCTCACACTCCACACTACCACGTATATCAAATAGCAGTGATAAACTAGTACTAGTAGACCAACACTCTAATTCCTTCACACTTAATATTGAACATTCAGTACCATCAGTACAGCCAACAACAACAAGAGTTAGCATGAGTTGAGTTTGGGGTCGTGGTAAGAGAGAAAAAAGAGCATGAGTGCTTCACAACACAGCAACAAAAGTTGCACCCACAGTCGGTTGGTGCTACAAAACTGTAAACTAACTCTATTTCTAGGCAATGTCTATGTGGAGGCTCGTGGTAGTCCTGATGTGCTGAGCGATGTATATGTAACTAGCATGAAATGCATACGTTGAACCCGCGGGAATGCTTGCATGCTGGGTATATTAAAATCAACTTCTTGTTCTTTGTGGATTATTTGCCGTGGTCGTGGAGCATGTCCTGCAGCACGTCGTCGTCCAGATACTCCAACTCCAACACCCGCCGGCTGCTTCTGCCCTGGCATGGGATAAAAAATATATATATGACGCTATAACAAATACATGCATATAGTAAAATCAATATGTGCCCAATGATGGGATAAAAAATACATATATTTATCTGGAATTTATCAATATATCAATAGTTACAAGTAGGTTTAGATGGAACTCACATCAGAGCTTGCCTCTCCTGGTGTATCTTGATGCACTTCATTCAGAGCATCTTTGGCCTGTTCAAATAATCAATTAAGGACACTTCACCTCATTTGCTGGCTCGGAGCAACAATAGTGCAAATGGAGATGTACACAAGCTTTCAAGATTAAGTTTTGGGGAGGGATGTCATGGAATCTTACCTGCTGTGAAGTAATCACTTCAGTTTTAATATATCCATCCGTAGTTTCTGTTTCATCGAGTCTACTGATTATATGTTTTGTATCCGGTCTCTTCGCTGGGTTGAAATCAGTGCACTCTAGTCCTATCTCAGTACATACTCGTACCTGTTCCAGTTGTACATCACGCTGTGATTTCTCCAACTTGTTACTCCAACTTTCAACTACCTACAAATTGAACTTGTGAGTTGTGAACAGAAGCACCATCCTTCTAGAAGTATGCAGTACTACATACTAGTCCCAGACATGAGGTCAACAATATACACAAAACCAAATCAATTAAACTACAAACTAACAATAAAATTCCCCAAGAACTTAATTAGGGCCCGGCCCTAGTTTCTTCTCAAATATCGGAAGAAACCAGCTATCGATTTAATTAAGAATAAATATGCATCCAAGTTCATATTGGAGATAACTTAAACATGGCCGATGAGATTCTACAACCACTCTCCCACACAAATATGCTGGCCTTTCTTTTCGTTCTCACATATAGGGTCATGCAAGTTTGTATCTTCTCAACCATCAAAACGAATGTGAACAGAACATATTCTTTTTTTGAAAAATATTACTCATCCAACTATATGTATTTTGATGCCTTTTATTTTCATTATCAATATTTTTTTATTAGTGCCAACACTGTCTCGGAAAGACAAAAGGTTTGTGTTCCCAATTTTTGCTTTCCGCTGTTGCATGTGTTACCAAAAAAAATATTCGGCAACATGAGGAAAGCTAGATTCGATCATGGATCAATCATGGTTAAGCCACCTCCTATAAAGTGTGGTAGAGTTGTGGGTGCCTTCCAACCACCAGAGGTTCAAATCCTAGTTTTAATATTTATAATGTCATAGGATCGTCTTTCTGTCAAACTATATGCTCCATGGTGGATTTATTGCAAAAACTGATAAAGAGCGAGATTACGTTGCGTCTAAAAAGAGAAACAAGTAATGCATTTGTTTTGAAGTATAGGGTTTATTTCAAAAATAAGACCTAAAAATTTCTTATATTGTCAATAGCGTGATACCCCCTCTTCCCTGTGAGTATCTCTATGATTATTACACCAAGACTGTAGATATCAAGCCGATACGAATGCCGATATGTGATTTCAGTATGGTCACAGAATTCCGGTGCCATATATCCGCTGCATTAATATATATCCATGTGATTGGTTAATGTGCAAGGTAATGTAGCGTTAGTATAAATTGTAGCAGAAAAAAATATTGAACTTTCAAGTGACTTAGCAAACTTACAAAGTTCCAGCTATCAAAGTAATAACCCGGCTTTGCATTTCAGCAAAGCACCTTGATAGACCGAAATCAGCAATTTTTGGTACCAAATTATCATCCAACAATATATTTGCGGGCTTTAGATCGAAGTGGACAATATCTTTCTGATGAAGATAATGTAACCCTTGACAAATTCCTGTGATAATTTGATAGCGTTCTCTCCACTGAAGGCTGCGGGATGTATCTACAAAGAGGAAGGATAAAGAAAGGTTAGTATTATTTGACATACTTCAAGTCTTTCATATTCGAATGTATAGATAGTATATGCCATGGTGAGCACTATATGTGTGACACTGAACTATATGATCATTATAACAATGATAATAAAGGATAAAAGAAACTTTTTTGTGCCACAAGAATCCTTCCAGTGATATACTCATGAAGACTCCCTCTAGGAAGATACTCGAAGCAGAGCAACCTTTGGTTTACATCCGCCATGACGAATTTTCCATTATACCTTTCCATACTGCCTTGTGTGTCAGCACAATATCCTAGAAACCGTACTATATTTTTTTGATTTACCATCGTGAGACATTCAACTTCCCGGTGGAACTCCTTCTCATGCATATACGTATTGGACATCCTCTTTACAGCGACAGTCCTATTCTCAAGCTTTCCCTACATTGAGAAGATGCCTTGTCAGCAACAACTTCAGATGAAGTTTCATGAAGATCAGGGCAGAGCAGAGTTTACCTTATAAACCACCGCAAACCCACCCCTGCCAATTTGCTGCTCATAAGAGAAACCATTTGTGATTTCTTCTAGAAGTGACAGTGGCAGAGCCTTGGGCTTTGCTGTTTCATCACATAGCATGCACTCGAGGTCCCATGGTGTGATAGTAGATCGGCGTTCCATTTGCAATTAAATGCGACGGTACCCCTGAAACAAGAGCTAGCACAATATTTGTGAGGCTACTAGACCCAGCTCCTTCGATTACTCGAGTTTTTTTAACACGTAAATACACAGCGATCGGGCACTGTTCTGTATTTTACAATAGAAGAAGTTCCACAGCAAGATTCCTACCATTTCTAATATTGTTTGCACTTAATCCCATAAGGATGGCTAGCAGCGTGTACTAGTACCTAAACATGGACTGAAAGAGGTAAATATTTTGAAATAACAGTACTCGTCGGTATTACTTGACACATATTGTGAAACAGAATAACATTAAGCAGTTGTTAGCCATCCTTGCCCACCATGACTCAACGTGATTTATAGCATAATAGCTTATTTTCACTCATGTGTTGGTAGGTCCACAAATCTCTCCACACACAAAAAAATGTCATCCAATATGTATGCAAATAGTCAAATCTAAAGCCTCCACCGTCTGCTTGCAGTTTCAATCAGTAGAAGAAACACACAAATCACCTACCAGTGGTGATTGCATAGACAATTAGAACAACTTAATTCTGAAGAAGATCCTGAGTCAAAAAAGAAATCTGGAGAAGCTCTTCCCAATGAAATTTTGTTAATTACCTGTATGCCAAGGCGAGAGATTGAGATGATTTCTTCCACGCTAGGACAACAGATCACTTCTCAAGCTGTCAAAGGGAGAAGGCAGATAGGAGAGTTCCAGAGAGGTGAGATGAGATCGAGACCGTGTCAAAGGGAGGGGAGAGGAAGGGATACTTATATTAAAAAGCCACCCCCAGGTCCTTGCTTTATTAACTTAATGTAATACTAGCAGTGGCCAGGTGTGTGCTCATTGTGATTGTATCCTCTTGATGCTACATTTTGAGCTAATAAAATCCATCCTATGTTGAAAATAAAGTAGTGGGAGCATTTTTCAAGAGCAAGCACACCAGTACCAGTACTGCTGCTACTAGTAACAGTAGGATTCTATCACTTTTTCATCCTCTGTACTATATTTCCCTCTCTTTTTCTTACTTTGTTATTTCATGGATGATGCTGGGCTGGAATTAAAAAGCTTGTATAAAAAATGTTGTGATGGAATTAATAGCGTGGTATTTAATAAGGCGAGAAATTACGTAGAGGGAAGCTAAATAAAGGTCAGGAACAACCACTTAAAGCTAAACAACCCACAACAATAAAGTGCATGAAAAAATGGACATAATGATTTAAAGGTTGATTGCGTAATCTGCTTTTATATATGGGACTTCTATGTTTTAGTGGAAAAGACAGACCACCTAGGTGCTACATCACACATGATTTACTAACCAATCTGGTTCAGCTGTATTAAACCTTTTGATGTAACTGAGCCTGAGGATACTAGTTCGCTAGACATGGGAAACGGTACTAGTGACAAGTTACATGGTATTTGGACATGATACATGTATCTGAAATATGTATCCACATGAACCAACTCAAGTCTGTATACAGTAAGTTCTGATGCAACTAATAATGTACTATTAGTAATTGATAAGGCGGGGAATCACTTAAAGATGAAGCTAAATAAAGGTGAGGAATAATTAATTAGTCAAAGTTAAACCACCCATAAAGCCATAGTGGATTACACTATTGTGGAATCTGCTTTTATATACTAGTATGTTTCAGTGGAAAAGATAGACCAGCTAGGTCTTGCATCACATTACACATGATTCTTTTTTTTCTTTTCTTTTTGAAGTAAGCATCAGGATACCTCGCAAAAAAAAAGTAAGCATCAGAATAAAATGATACATGTATCTATTCCATACATCCACACGAAACAACTCGAGTTGGCAGGCAGCATCCGGGAGCAAGCAGAACAACAGGGATGAGATTTATCAGGAGGATAAAGGAGTGAGCCTCAGGATTTAAGTTCGCCACTGACGTTGCATTTGGACGTCATCGTCAAAGTGCATGGCATTTCATCGAACAGCTAAGGTGCAAATAGCCAGAATAGTAGTCTCAGGTCATGGTAGAAGGTGTAGCAGGGTAACTGATCAGCAGGTCAGCCAGATCGCCATCGACGATGGAGGAAGTGGATGGTGGTGCTGACTTCGTAGGTACTGGCGCATCAACCTTGCCAGGCCTGTCATCGATGCCATCATGACGCTAGACAATGTCACCTCCCTTCACGCGTCCTACACCCGTCGCCGAGACGCTGTTGTGCCATGCCGCTGAGACTCCACATCATCGATGTGTGACATGAAACATCGCTCCACCACTAAAACCGTCCATTGGTCCCACGAGCCAATGCACACCTCCAAGAATGACACCGCCAAGGAGGGAACGACACAAGAGCGCCATCATCTGATTAACTGATCAAGTGTTTCCCTCGGAGGTAGCGGGAGGAGTTGGGAGCTTCACCTCGATGATGCCTTCACGAAGGAAACGAAGCCAAGGGTGTCACCCATCACCGGCTCTGTCCACCGGCCGAAGACTAGGTTTTAATCGGGATCCGTCCAAAGAACATCCAGCAGACAACCTATGAATCTGCAAGATCACCTTCAAAGCCCTGGATCTGGCCGCCCAAATCTGGCAATCACCCACAACCACACTGCCATGGTGGTGTAACCTGACGCTCCGGTCATCCGTGCAAGTCAACCACTTGAATGTTTGACCAAGATTATAGAATAAAATAAGAACATCTGCAATACCTAATAGATAAAATATGAAACTACTATTCATGATGGATCTAATGATATAAATTTTGCAGTGTGGATATTGATATATTTTTCTAAAAACAACATGCACTCATTTGACTTTTGAAAAAAAATACACTTTATATAAAGGAACGTTGGGAATAGTAGTTAATAAGGTGAGGAATCACTTAATATAAGGGTTAAATAAAGGTGTGGAATAGTTTGTTTAAGAAAAATGGTTTCCCCCCGCTTTATATTATAAAGCAACTGCCTAGCATACAACCACCGATACCACAAAAAGAAAGAAGAAGAAGAAAAAAGAAGGCAACAGAGGATACAAGATGCAACCGGACAACAACAGTACTGACCACCCTACAAGCTAGGACATCGAGGACCCCGGAAACTTCAGGACATGCCCACGATACGCTCACGCTAATGGAGTGGCCCGCCACCGGAGGAAGCGCACAACCGTCAACTCCCATACCGTTGCCGGCCATCTGAAAGCACGCTTGATCCCGGATGGACTAGGAGAGGATGGCAACATGCTGCCACGCCGGCAAAGCAACTCCGATCAACGCCACCGCCTCAGGCCACGCCACGAAGAACACCGAACATTGTCGAGCAGGACCAACTGAAGACCGGCAACCGACCACGCCAAAGCCGCGACCACCACACACCCGTCCCAAAGGCGGCGTCTTCAAGAAGAAAGCGACACCAAGACGCCGTCGCCGCCCAATCCAAGGGGATTCAGGTTTTCACCCGGGACCAGGAGAGGAGGAGCATGGGGTAGGACTCGATACCGACCCCAAGAAGTAGAACAGCGACGGAGCGCCGCCGACATCGTGGCTGCCGCAGCTCGCTAAGGGTTTCCCCCATCCATAGCCCACTCCGACCAACCACCAAACCAGCCACATGAGGTCACGAGCAACCGAGTTGGCGTGGGCGGCCATAGAACGCAGAGGTCGCGTCTTCAAATCGAGATCCGAGCTCACCGCCAACTCGCCGCCCACACGGCCAAGTCCAGCGCCCGGAACCATCAGCACCACCTCCCCCCGTCGCCAGGGAGGGGCGCCCTCGCCGAAGGAGGCCGCCGCCGCCGCACCTGCACCACCCAAACTGGAGGCCCCGCCGCCACGCCACCTGCCCCGCCAGCCGCCGGCCACGGCAGGGGAGGTCGCCCGTGGTCCGCGCGCCTGGACCGTCCCGCGCCAGCCGGGGGAAGGCGAGAGGAGGGGAAATGAGGCCCCGCCGCCGCTGAGGCCAGCCGGGCTTCGCCCACTGGCCCTTGCCGGCGGCGGCGAGGGGAGGAGGAGGGAGGGAGGGCGCGGAGAGCCGGCGGCTAGGGTTTCCCCCACGTCGCTCGCGGGAGCGGCGGCGGGGGGAGGAAGGGAGGGGCGTAGTTCGTCCGGAATAGTTTGTTAAAGTGAAAACACCCATAAAGCCAATGTGGATGTACAAAAGGAAGACATGGCGAGAGAAAGAGTCGATTGTGGAATCTGCTTTTATATATACTACTAGTTCCTCTTCAAAAATATATACTACTAGTATGTTTGAGAGGAAAAGATAGACCAGCTAGGTCTTACATCACACCACACAGATGCAGATGTTGGTGGCTAATTTTCTTTTTTGAGGTACACACAGAGGCAACAACAGCTAACAATTTGTTTTTTTAGATGAAGAGTATGAAGTACTCTGCAGGAGATACACATTCAGACAGCATCACAGGCCGGAGAATGTCCGGAACATTAGCGATGATCTCCTGGTCGCCGATACTTCTGGTCGCCGCCGCAAGCCCATGAGCTAGGGCGTTGCAATTTTCTTCCCACATGGTTCACATCATATGATGGGAAAGCCAAGAGAGCTTCTTTAATGTCTTTGATCAGAGCATAGCACGGGGACGGGGATTGGTCTCCTGCAGCCACTTCTTTAACGATTGCCTGGCAGTCCATCTCAAGAATCAAAGGCCCGTTGTAGTATTTTGCTAGAGATTGCAATCAGTGAGAGCAATTTTTGCCTCGTACTGGTCTGGTCCATGCATGTATTGCAGTGTGGGACAGCGTGGTCGATGAACTGCACCTGCATTGAGTACGTCCCCAGCCATCGCCGTTCTCTCTAGCTCCACAGCGTACTTCTTTAGGAATTGTACCTCTTTTTTTGCAGGACTAGGGATTGTACTTTTCTTTTGGAAATAGAGGCGCCGGCCTCTGCATTATAATGATGCATGCAGACATCTTATTAAAAGGTCCACAAAGTAGCACAAAGTCATAAAAGTATTATAGCTCCCAAATGGAGCGAAACAAGAAAAAAAAATGCTGACAATCACAACCAGTACGGCAATATGAAGGATAAGCTTCCTAGACTCCTATCCTGTTATGCCACCGTCATCCGAACTGGTTGAATATAGCCCGTGCTACCATTTCCCACTGGTTGCACCCAGTAACCAAATGCTCCCTGGAGTCCAAAGGAGTGAGTAAGGACCACGTACAGATCCATGTGGTAGCTCTGAAGATGACCTGTAAGAAAGTTAGTGTGTTGTCTGTTAAATACCAAATCGTTCCTACAGTTCTATATAGCCCATAAAAGCGCACATATTCCAATCCAAATACGAGCCGCCGTAGTATGCTCAACCCTAGCTAACCACGTTCCAAACAACGACTCAATGTCAACTGGAGGATTAATGTTGAAGGCTATATGAATCGTTCTCCAAAGTAATTTGGCGAGTGGGCATTCAAGGAATAAATGTTGTATTGTTTCATCATGACCACAAAAACAACAACGTGAACTACCTACCCATTACCTCTTGATTAAGTTGTTGTTGTTGAGTATTACTTGCTTGTGGATAAACCACATAAAAATTTTAATACGCAAGGGAACCTTAATCTTCCAAATATGCAACAATCTTGAGATTGTTCAAAATTAATCAAATCCATATAGAAAGATTTCACCGTAAAACCCCCATTTTTAGCTAGTTTCCATTACGTCGAATCCGGCTATTCGAAAAGCTGAACATCTATCAATCTCGGAACTAAGTGCAACCAGGAAGTCCCTCGCTCACCAACTAATGCACGTCTGAACTCAATATTCAAGGGAATGGTTTGGAAAATTGTGCCTACGTAATCCTCCTTACATTGCACAATGTTATAAGGGGTGGGATATTGTACGGCCAGGGGTGTCTCTCCTAACCACGTATCCTCTCAAAATCTTTTTGACATCCCATTGCCAACCAAGAATTTGACCCTACGAAAGAACAAGTCTTTCGTTCTCATAAGCCCTTTCCAGAATGGCGAGTTAGTTGGTATCATGGTAACCTGGGCAAGCGTTTTTGGCTGCAAATATTTATTGCGCAAAATCTGTGACCACATGCCCTCCGGCTCTGTCTCCAACATGTAGAGCCATTTGCTCACAAGGCATTTATTCTTGATTTCTAAGTTCTCAATACCGATACCCCCCGGTCTTTTGGCCGGCAAAGGATATCCCATCGCGCCAGTCGGTATTTCCTTTTGGCCTCATCTGACTGCCAGAGGAATCGAGACATGAAGAAATCAAGTCGCTTTCGTACCCCTTTCAGAATTTTGAAGAACTATAGTAGGAACATCGACATACTAGTCAGTACCAAATTAATCAGCACTAGCCGACCTCCATAAGACATAAGCTTGCCCTTCCAGCAGCTCAGCTTTTTCTCAATTCGATCTTCGATACACTTCTATTGTTTATTGGATAAATTACGGTGGTGAATTGGTATGCCCAAATAACTAAATGGCAAAGAACCTAATTCACACCCGAACAGTTGTCTATAGGTGTCTTGCTTGTCTTTGGCCTTCCCAAAGTAGAACAACTCACTCTTGTGAAAGTTTATCTTTAGACCAGACAATTGTTCGAAGAGAAATAATATAAGTTTCATACTATGCGCTTTAGCAATGTCATGTTCCATAAATAAGACAGTTTCGTTAGTATACTCAAAGATGGATACTCCTCCATCGACCAGATGAGGAACTAACCCCTCCACTTGAGCATGTTGTTTGGCTCTGCCCATAAGAATGGCCAACATATCGGCCACTATATTAAACAAAAGAGGAGACATGGAATCACCTTGTCTCAAACCCTTGTGTGTCTGAAAGTAATGACCGATATCATCGTTAACCTTGATTCCGACACTACGATTCTGGACTTGAGAACCCACTTGGTTCAGCCAAGCGTCACTAAATCCTTTCATGCGCATTGCCTGCTGAAGGAAAGGGCACTTAACTTTATCATATGCCTTCTCAAAATCCACTTTGAAGATAACCCCATCTAGCTTCTTCGAATGGATTTCATGTAGCGTTTCATGCAAAACGACCACCCCTTCAAGTATGTGTCTCACTGGCATGAACGCTGTCTGACTCGGTAGTACCACTGAATGCGCAATTTGTGTCAATCTATTGGTACCAACATTTGTGAAAATTTTGAAACTCACATTAAGAAGACATATGGTCCTAAGTTGTTCGATCTGAACTATTTCTTCTTTCTCTGGCAACAGCGTATCATGCCAAAGTTAAGATGAAACAACTCAAGATGACCGCTAAAGAAATCATGAAACATAGGCATAAGATCATCCTTAGTAATATGCCAACATTTCTTATAGAATTCAGCTGGAAACCCATCTGGTGCCGGTGCTTTATTCGATTTCATTTGTGAGATGGCATTCAAAACCTCCTTCTTGGTAAATGATGTAGAGAGAATATCATTCTCCTCTACCTGGAGCTGAGGTATATCTCCAAAAAAAGATTCATCTAGGGGCACCGTGCTTGCTTCCGGATGCCCAAAAAGTTGTTTATAGTAACTAGAGATATAAGCTTTCAGATTCTCATGCCCCAGAATTGTCCCCTCATCCTGTTCAAGCTGTATGATTTTCTTCTTCCTATGTTTGCCATTCACAATCATATGGAAGAATTGTGTATTTTCATCCCCTTGGACAACCTTAAGCACTTCAGCACGCACTGCCCACTTGAGCTCCTCTTCTCTAAGAAGAGATCGTAAGCCTTGCTCAGTTTTGGACTTGGAGTTTTGCTCACTAACCGTAAGGAGATTGCTTTCGGCTTTTAAATCTAGCACTTCAATTAATTGAGTGAGTCGTTCTTTTTCTTGTTTGTAAATCCCACTCTCATTTTTGGCCCAACCTCGCAAAAACTGTCTCAGATGTCTGATCTTATTTTGCCATCTCTCAATACTAGTTCTTCCACTAATAGGATTTGCCCATTCGCGTGCAATGATCTCCAAAAACTTTTCTTTCTCGAACCAACCTAGTTCGAAAGAGAAAGCATTCTTGTTCGCAATGTGTGTGGCCTCTCCCGAGTCTACCAGAAGTGGTGTGTGGTCTGAGATCACTCTCTGCCTCGCATGAACCGACACCAATGGGTACTTTTGTTCCCATTCCACACTAGCGAGTACCCTATCCAACTTCTCATAAGTCGGAGTGGGCAATGAATTGGGCCATGTAAATTGTCTACCGGTAAGCTCAATTTCACTCAAAATAAGAATCTCGATAATCATGTTAAACATCATAGACCAACGTCCATCAAAATTGTCATTGTTCTTTTCATCTCTCCTCCGAATTATATTAAAGTCCCCACCGACTAGGATTGGCAAAGCTTCATCTCCACAGATCCGCACTAAGTCGGCTAAAAAATCTAGTTTAAGTTCAGGTCATGCTGCTCTATATACAGCCACAAGAGACCATCAGAAACCATCCAATTTTGATCTCACCCAAAACTTGACTGCAAAATCTCCGCGAACCAGGTTAAGCACCTCAAGTGTTTCACACCGAACCCCTAGTAATATCCCACCAGATCTTCCTCTAGGAGGTAAGACGTGCCAAACAAAATCAATTCCTCCAGATAGAGTTCCAAGAAACTGCGAGGTAAAGTTATCTCGTCGTGTTTCCAGAAGCGCAATAAAATCTAAATCTTGCTCTATCGTTGTCTCAGCCAAGAACCTACGTTTAGCCAAGTCAGCTAGACCTCTTTGTTATTCCAAAAGATTCCTTTCATAAGTCATCATGGAATTTTTTCTTAAGCTTAACCCTAGCGCTTCTATGAACTGCCAAAGTAGGATAAATTTTCCGTTTCCAAGGTCGCTTGGGCTTCTCCCCATCACCCTTCGGAAACGTGGGATCGACAGAACACGAGACAATGCCCTCTATCATTAGAGGCTCTACAGTGTCCGTAGTCTCCGACCCCTCCTCATCTTCGGCCTCCTCACTAGGTAAGAGATTATTACAAATGCTTTCAAGGGCTAAAATTCCTAAATTGTTCATGTCATCATCATTCATAGGTTTAACTGATGTGAGGTTCCAAATTATTTCAGAAGCCCGCTCTGCTTCTAAATCTAAAAGATCATTAACAGATCTCGCTATCTCTTTTTCATTTGAACCCAATGTTTCTCCTAAGTCGTTTGCCTTATCAATAATTTCATTCTCGGTGAAATGCATAATAGAACAACTCTTATCAAAAGACATACCTGTAGTTGCCTCGACATCTCGAAGCATGGCTTCCCTCTTGGCGCGCGCTAACTGCAGATCATCAGCATCTGGTTGTCCCTGGATCAGATTGCTGACACGCCTGCCAGCCGTGACCAGATCCGTGATCCCACCGAAGGTGACAAGTTCCTCCGTAGTCCTCTCCCGAGGCGTGTGGTCCCTGCTCCTACGCCCTTCCTTAATTTCTGGTGGAGAAGGGTAAGGCGCGGTCGAGCGGGTATCACCAGCCGAAGTAATGGGAGAAAGAGACCATGGAGCCACCTGCTCGACAGTCTCATCCCACCTTGCAATTTTAGCATAATAATTTCTTTAGAAAAGAGCTTAAGGAACAAAAAAGTTTTTTGGGGTTTATGAACAAAGAGCTTGATGATATGAATAAAGAATTCTATGGTGTTAACGCTCAAATTACCCGGCTTGAAAATGCTATAGCCAAAATTTCTGACAAGCAAGCCACCTTAGTCAATAAGATGGCCGATAAACCAGAAAAATTACATGAAAATAATGATGAGGATCTTAAAGTTATTGATGCGTCTCCTATTAGATCTATATTTTGCAATATGAATTTAGATGATTATGGGACTGATGATGAATCAACTTTTCCTAGAAGGCGTCTCAAGAATTCGGAGTCTTTAGATCTTAATGCTAAATTTAGTAAAAGTGGGATTGGAGAATCCTCAACTTCTAATAATGTTGAACCCACTATCTGGGATTTCAAGGAATTTGACTATGATAATTGCTCTTTAAAAGGTTGTATTTCCTTGTTGCAATCTGTTGTTAATTCTCCTCATCCTTATAGTCAAAATAAAGCTTTTACCAAACATATTGTTGATGCCTTGATGCAATCTTATGATGAAAAACTTAATTTGGAAGTTTCTATACCTAGAAAACTTAATGATGAGTGGGAACCTACTATAAAGATTAGAATTAAAGATCATGAGTGTTTTGCTTTGTGTGATTTGGGTGTTAGTGTTTCCACGATTCCGAAAACTTTATATGATATTCTAGGTTTCCATGATCTTGAAGATTGCTCTTTAAATTTGCACCTTGCGGATTCCACCATTAAAAAGCCTATGGGAAGGATCAATGATGTTCTTATTGTTAAAAATAGAAATTTGGTGCATGTAGATTTTATCGTTCTTGATATAGATTGCAATCTTTCTTGCCCTATTATTCTTGGTAGACCTTTCCTTAGAACGATTGGTGCGATTATTGATATGAAGGAAGGGAACATTAGATTCCAATTTCCCTTAAAGAAAGGCATGGAGCACTTTCCAAGAAATAAAGTCAAATTACCTTATGAATCTATCATGCGTGCTACTTATGAATTTAGTGCCAAAGATGGCACTAGTTAGATCTATCTTCGCTTTTATGCCTAGCTAGGGGCGTTAAACGATAGCGCTAGTTGGGAGGCAACCCAATTTTTCTTTATATTTTTTGTTTTTTCTCCTGTTTAGGAATAAATCTTGCATCTACTCTCTATTTAGATGTGTTTTTATCTTTTATTTAGTGTTTGTGCCAAGTAGAACCTATAGGATAAATTATGATGATAGTTGATTTGATTCTGCTGAAAAACAGAAACTTTGCGCTCACGAGAAAAAATTCAATAAATCACAGAAACGTGCTTTTGCATTGATTATTTTTGCTGCTGATCAATAAACAAATTGTCCAGTACGTCCTATTTTGGTAGGTTTTGTAGAGTTCCAGAAGTTTATGTTAGTTACAGATTGCTATAGACTGTTCTTTTTTTGATAGTTTCTGTTTTTCGTGTGTTGTTTGCTTATTTCAATGCATCTATGGCTAGTAAATTAGTTTATAAACCATAAGGAAGTTGGAATACAGTAGGTTTAACACCAAAAGAAATAAACAATGAGTTCATTGCAGTACCTTATGTGGTGGTTTTGTTTTATTTCACTAACGGAGCTTATAAGATTTCCTGTTGAGTTTTGTGTTGTGAAGTTTTCAAGTTTTGGGTAAAGCTTTTATGGACAATGGAACAAAGGGTGGCAAGAGCCTAAGCTTGGGGATGCCCAAGGCACCCCAAGATATTCAAGAATAGCCAAAGTCCTAAGCTTGGGGTTGCCCCGGGAAGGCATCCCCTCTTTCGTCTTTGCTCATTGGTAACTTTACTCGGAGCTATATTTTTATTCGCCACATGATATGTGTTTTGCATGGAGCGTCGTGTATTATATTAGTCTTTGATTTATAGTTTACCACAATCATCCTTGCTGTACACACCTTTTGGGAGAAGCCTATTTGATTAGAATTTCCTAGAATACTCTATGTGCTTCACTTATATTTTTTGAGCTTGATAGTTTTTGCTCTAGTGCTTCACTTATATCTTTTAGAGCACAGTGGTGTCTTAATTTTATAGAAATTGCTAGTATCTCATGCTTCACTTATATTATTTTGAGTGTCTCTTAGAACAGCATGGTATTTTCTATGGTTACAAAGTTGGTCCTAGAATGATGAGCATCCAAGTTGGGTATAATAAAAACTATCATAGAAAAGGAATTGGATGCTATGATCAACTTGATGCTTGATAATTGTTTTGAGATATAAAGGTAGTAATGTTTGGGTCATGCTAGTGGGTAATTATGAAATTGAGAAATACTTTTGTTGAAGTTGGCAAGTCCTTTAGCATGCACGTATGGTAAAAGTTGTGTGACAAATTTGTTGCATGAGGTGCTCTTTTGAGTGTCTTCCTTATGAGTGGCAGTCGGGGATGAGCGATGGAATTTTTTCCTACCAATCTATCCCTCTTGGGGCATGCGTAGTAGTACTTTGCTTCGAGGGCGAAGTAGACTTTTGCAATAAGTATATGAGTTCTTTTTTGACTAATGCGAGTCCATGGACATATACACACCTATCCTTTTACTTTGCTAGCCTTTATTATTACCGGGCAACTCTCGCCGGGATTGAACCCTTTATTTACCTTCCTCAAAACAGCCACCATACCTACCTATTATGGCATTTCCATAGCCATTACAAGATATATTGCCATGCAACTTTCCACCGTTCCGTTTATTATGACACGTTTCATCATTGTCATATTGCTCTTTGCATGATCATGTAGTTGACATCGAATTTGTGGCAAAGCCACCTTCATAATCTTCATACATGTCGCTCTTGATTCATTGCATATCCCGGTACACCGCCGGAGGCATTCACATAGAGTCATATCTTGTTCTAGCTTTGAGTTGTAATTCTTGAGTTGTAAATCCATATAAGTGTGATGATCTTCATTGTTAGAGCATTGTCCTAGTGAGGAAAGGATGATGAAGAATATGATTCCCCCACAAGTCGGGATGAGGTTCGGACTTTATAAAAATAAAAGAGGCCAAAGATGCCCACCAAAAAAACTGAGAAAAAAAGAGAAAAAGAAAAAAAAGGAAGAAGAAAAAAAAGAGAAAAATAAAAAGAGAGAAAAAGAGAGAAGGGACAATTGCTACTATCTCCTTTTCCACACTTGTGCTTCAAAATAGCACCATGATCTTCATGATAGAGAGTCTCATATTTTGTCACTTCCATATACTAGTGGGAATTTTTCATTATAGAACTTGGCTTGTATATTCCAATGATGGGCTTCCTCAAAATGCCCTAGGTCTTCGTGAGCAAGCAAGTTGGATGCACACCCACTTAGTGTCTTTTATTGAGCTTTCATGTATTTATAGCTCTAGTGCATTCGTTGCATGGCAATCCCTACTCACTCACATTGATATCTATGAATGGGCATCTCCATATAGCCCGTTAATACGCCTAATTGATGTGAGAGTCGAGTCGATGAGTCGAGTCGAAAGTAGTGATGTGTAGTTCTGAAACATTGATTGGCTCATGTTGTAATTAAACTTTAATGAATTTGTATGTCTCTTTGGTTTGGACAGTCATTCAACTTAGATGTAATCGATGCTATTTATTAGTAGGACCATGAATCATGCTATTAATGTCTTGCTTTTCTCTTCCGATTCTTTTGTTGCATACTTGCATATTGCTTATGTATTGTCTATTGTTTGGCTTGTGCATAGAGATGCCGTCGTATGTCGTGTACAAGGGTAAGGTTCCCGGAGTCTACGACGACTGGGAGGAGTGTCGGAGACAGGTTCACCGTTTCAGCGGTAACAGTTACAAAGGGTACACCACTAGGGCGGAGGCCGAATCTAGATACGCCTGCTATCTAGCGGGAGAGAGGAGGGAGCGTTGGAGGAACCGGACGAAGACCAGTTTGATCGCGATGATGCTCATCGTGATGACCGCAGCTCTCTTCTATGTGATGGTAGTTTAGATGATCGATATCGACTTGTAATGTGAAGACAAACTCGATACTCGCGGTCTTGAGACTTGTAATGTTTTATCTTTATTCGGTCTTTTGAATTCGGAGACTAATATGATGAATTGTATTCGGAGACTAATCTTCTATTGTATTCGATGAATCTGATGTTGTTGTGTGCTACTGTCTATATTCTGTCCAATAATATATTTTGTAACCTGTGCAAAAATCAAAAAAGTAAAAAAAACAAATATTCATACTAATGGCGCATCACCTCCAGGTGCGCCATTAGTATGCCAAAGGTTACTAATGGCGCATCACCACAGAGTGCGCCATTAGTATGACAAAGCACATGGTTTCGTATAGCCCCCCGGGAGGCACACTAATGGCGCATGGTGTTACATACTAATGGCGCACAGCTTGGTGCGCCATTAGTATACCAGATACTAATGGCGCACCAGTGGTGCGTCATTAGTAAAAAATATTAGTGGCGTGGAACTAATGGCGCACTAGAAGTGCGCCATTAGTAGGCAAAACCAGTGCGCCATTAGTAGGGCTTTTCCTAGTAGTGAGACTTTCCATGGCTACGGCGCAAAGGGACACACGCGAAGAAAAAGTTTTACACCCAAAGATCTGGGATGTGATCGACTTCACTATCATCACTTTCTTCTGTGTTTCACACCCAAGAGGGAATGTCTGTAATAGTTAGGGTAGTTATGTGTTTTAGCATTTGAAACGCGAAGAAATTTTATGTGCAAACAAATTCTTTTCATGCATTTACTGATTTTTTCCAGGTAAATGACCCTGAAGTTGAAAAGCATTTCAAATGAACTCAGAAAAGGTTGAAAGTTGGCATGGTATCATAATTTCATACAAATAGCATGTGCAAATTTTATTACTGTCATATCATACACAGTAATCAATTTCCATAGCCCGTCCTTGGTTCATGTAAGTCTGAATCTAGTCAGAACTACCCCTCTGCAAGCTTCAGCATAGTCTCCAAGGTTTATCTCAGTTCTCATATCACAAGTGTGACAAAAAGTGGATACAAATTGCACAACAATCGCAAAATAAAATTCAGCTACAATCCCCACATCTGAAACACTTCTTGCTCTTACCACAGAACTTTGAATGTTCACGGAGATAAACATTGATGGGTACTGAAAAATGTACATATTTTAATCCCTACAAAGAGATAAAATGCTCTCTCTCTCTCTCTCTCTCTCTCTCTCTCTCTCTCTCTCTCTCTCTCTCTCTCTCTCTCTCTCTCTCTCTCTCTCTCTCTCTCTCTCTCTCTCTCTCTCTCTCTCTCTCTCTCTCTCTCTCTCTCTCTCTCTCTCTCTCTCTCTCTCTCTCTCTCTCTCAGTATTGATGTTAAACAAGCTGCAATTGCTTGCATGCAGCTGTGCTACATAAATTTGCTCACCAACGCAACGCTCGTTGATGCATTACGTCTCCTGCTTGTTGTGTCACATCATCTTGTACGCACGGTTCAGCAACCACATGAGGTGCAACCAGTGGACGGTGGTGGTGTATTATTGCTGTCAATATAATGAAGTGAATGCAGCTGTTTCTCTCTCCAAAAAAAACTAAATGCAACTTAGCGCATCTTTCCCCTAAACCTTCCGGTTTCAAAAGTCTTTATTTTGAATGGCAAGCCACTGTTCGACGATGCACTTAAGGATTCGGAAATTATGCTCTCCAAGTGTGGTGTGCACCACCTACAGAGCTAATGGACAAACTGTACACATCAACAGCTAAATACAACCCCCAAACAAATGAATGAAGATATACACTTTACAGGTAATGGTGAAGAAACCGCTCCAGAGTAAAGAGCCTTAAGTACAGAAATGAACTTCAAAAGAGTTTCTTCGACAAACCACTTCAGCTTCCATGTATGTAGTGTGTAAGTTTCATCTGCTTGCTTGTTCTGCGAATTTCTAGTGCTGCTGTGAACTTCCTTCGTTTACGTGTTTGTGCAAAATCAACGTCAAGCATTCCTCTCTCTCTCTCTCTCTCTCTCTCTCTCTCTCAGTATTGATGTTAAACAAGCTGCAATTGCTTGCATGCAGCTGTGCTACATAAATTTGCTCACCAATGCAACGCTCGTTGATGCATTACGTCTCCTGCTTGTTGTGTCACATCATCTTGTACGCACGGTTCAGCAACCACATGAGGTGCAACCAGTGGACGGTGGTGGTGTATTATTGCTGTCAATATAATGAAGTGAATGCAGCTGTTTCTCTCTCCAAAAAAAACTAAATGCAACTTAGCGCATCTTTCCCTAAACCTTCGGTTTCAAAAGTCTTTATTTTGAATGGCAAGCCACTGTTCGACGATGCACTTAAGGATTCGGAAATTATGCTCTCCAAGTGTGGTGTGCACCACCTACAGAGCTAATGGACAAACTGTACACATCAACAGCTAAATACAACCCCCAAACAAATGAATGAAGATATACACTTTACAGGTAATGGTGAAGAAACCGCTCAGAGTAAAGAGCCTTAAGTACAGAAATGAACTTCAAAAGAGTTTCTTCGACAAACCACTTCAGCTTCCATGTATGTAGTGTGTAAGTTTCATCTGCTTGCTTGTTCTGCGAATTTCTAGTGCTGCTGTGAACTTCCTTCGTTTACGTGTTTGTGCAAAATCAACGTCAAGCATTCCTTGTCACGCTGATCCACAACCTAAAGTATAGGAAATGCAGTAGGAAAAATTAGAAATGTGAACAAAATGGTATCAACTCTTTCAGTATGATGAAGCAATACATTTAGCTCATATTAAATCACAGCTCAGTAAGATAAGAGGGGATTGCCATTTAGAAATACGTAGTATGATAAGATGATAAGTACTTCGTACAATAAAAATACAAGTTTAGAGACAGGGTCAACACTGTGTGTGAGAATACATAGAGCCACACTTGTGCATATTCCACAATAGACAAGGATAAAATAAATATCCCCTTTTTGAGAGCAAACTACTATTTTATGAAAAGAATATCATTGCAATGCAAAGTAACCTAGATTGATTGGAAATCTTAGAAGTCAAATACAACTTACCACTTCTTTAATACTGTTGATAGAACAACATTCATCGAGAGAGAAATATGGCGGATGTGAATCATCGGGAAAGCAACCAAACTGATGTAGGTTCTCAATGCACACATATTGATCCTTCAGTAACAACGAGGGATCTAATAACCAGGGATTCCTCTGCATAACAGAAATGGACATTCATTCAACAATTTCTAAGTAAAAAAACTCGAAAATAATAAATGTGCAATGCAGAGAGGATTAAGGTGATACATTCAAAGGCATAAGAGGGCACAACCAAGAGCCCTCATGTCTTCCAGTTATAATTGAAATTACAACAGAGACAGATGCAAATAAAATAACATATTGTAAGCGATAGATGGATGAGACTCACGGCATGCCACTATATGCCATGTCATGCTAGATGCGGCATCATTAAGAATTTCGTGATATGATGCATGCCACTATTACATCGTTCTGGATTTAACATAATAGACCCAATTAAAGCCAAAAGGAATGTTTATGCATCCTGATGCTGAAATTGAAAGAATGGGTAAACATCTAAATATAATTGGGGATGAAAAATGAAAATTACATTGTAAACAAGGTAGCCTTAGGTTTCTTAAAGATCAAATAACATGACCACCCAGCAGACATACTATTTAGTTATCTACTTCGCCCAAAGTCCACAAGTAAGCATCATGATGACTTTAGCTGAATGGCAGCATGTTGTGTCATGATGGGCTTGAGTCCTTCACTACTGGAATATCAATGTACCCCGAGTGCCACGCACACTCGGCAAATGGCCAATAACCGCCGGCAAAGCCTTTGCCGAGAGTTGCCCTCGGCAAAGGCCACCCGGCGTACACCTCTCAGGCAAACAGGAATTTGCCGAGAGCCAAAACACGGACACTCGGCAAAGAGTTTGCCGAGTGTCAGACAGCCCCTCTTGGCAAAATAAAGTAGCTAACGGACGGCAGGCGGGGACAGCGGTTCTTTGCCGAGAGGGGCATTCGGCAAAGGCGGTCAATAGGAAGGAGCCCCATCTCACTCTCCCTGACCTCTCTCTCTCTCTCTCGTGTGCGTTCATAGGGTTGAGTATATGTATGTGTATATGAACGCTTTCATCTGTGTTGTGTTAAAAAAACATGTCACGTCGATCCAGGAGAGCTTAGCGTCCAAGTTTAGGTAGTTAAGGAGATGTAGTTGTTGTTTATCTTTGTAACTCTTTTCTCCCTTATCTCCTTGTATCTCTCCTAGTAGTTTGTACCGAACCCATGTATGCCTTTGCTTTATGAGAGCTCAGATCGCAAGAAATGGCCTGCCGCTCCTCTCTATCTCACCGATCTCTCCGCAAGAAGTTGAAAGGGAAGAGAGACAAGGGCCGCTACGAGAAAACGAGAAGCAAAATTTACACTGTTTTTTGTGTTTCTAATTTGTAATTACACCAACATTATAGTTTAAACACATCGCATATACAGTATTTACTACGAAGATTTACAATGTAGTTTAGAGTAGAGTTGCAGTAATTACATTAGATTTCTTTGCACTGTAATTTACGGTAGAATTACACTAAATTACAGTGTGAATAAAATATTTACTATGAAATATTTACATTGTAAATTACAGTAGAATTGCAGTGTAAATAAGTTGAATTACACTAGTATATTTACAGTTTTACGGTGGAGTTTACTGTGTAAATCTGTAATTAAATTACGGTAGCAAGATATACAATTTTTACAGTTCAAACGCTCTGACCCTAAATTCCTCTCATAGTAAGAGAGTGCTTCATGTAAAAATCCCAAAAAACTATCTTGAAAAATGATGTTACCTTAGACAAACAACCCAACATACATAGATAGTTTTTGGGGGTTTATGAAATTAACAAATACTAATAGGAATAATGGGTACTGGTATATATATATATATCTTATCTATGTCTAGCTACATGCCTATTGTCCATCAAAATACCTTCAGATGGCTAAATTTTCTAATCTATCAAGTACAACTTTGCATTTTGCAGGGTTTTTTTACCGAGATTTAACATGTTGGTCTATAGAAATTGCAGAATATGAGCAGCGATGATCCTTCTTGAGTGGGTCATTAAGGAATAAGCCTTTGTAAACAGACCTTCCAAACAATTATGTTTACAATGACTCTTGAGACAACAAAAGATATAGATAATAAAGAGAGAGAGAGGAAACAAGAATATGGTATATTCTGCCCAAGTTCATTAAGCAACAAATGAAGTTGATCAGGTCAACTCCTTTTATGGTTGTTCAAGCAGCCTCACATGTGTCGACGGGTCATCAAGCATGAAGTAGAGGATCAATCAACAGGAAAGCCCGGCAAGTGCCAGATTCATATGCCACATTATGGTGATGTGCAAATACAAGCAACATAACTAAAATAGTACTAGCTGTTAAAATTTCCAATGCTATTTTCTTTGCATGCATAGCGTTCTATTTTTTTTTCTTTTGGAACCGGATGATGGTTGTAAAAAAAATCAGCCTAAACATAATTTGGAACATGAGGACTTTCCCTTATTTCTTCAGTGCACATGTCTAAAGAAACTACCAAGCAAAACATTCACTCCTTGCAGTACGATAGATGTACCAAATAATGTACATTATTTAAAAATTGGCACATTTGATTGATAAGATGAACATACCATTGTCTTGATGACATTGTATTATATTCTTTATGTGGTTAAAATCTCTTATATAATTGAAGTTATCCCAAAGAATTTTAATGGCCCTAATATGTTGATAATTAATGTGACTTTTTGTAAGATATATACTGGCCCTCAGTTGTCGAAAATCTGTCGGAACATTCAGATTGGGAAATCATAGCAAACGGTTCTCTTATTTGCGAGCCCCAACTACCAATATAATCAGGTTAGTATTGCATTAGCATCTACCAATCCATGCTGCTAGTTTGCAGAAGCATCTACCAATCTGAAACGCCAATACAGTTTGCCAACGTGAAACCATTGCAGCAGGAGCCTCCTCTTAGTCTAGACTAGGACAAGCAGCTAGCTGTAGCTGAGCACCGGAAAGAGGTCAAAGGCATCATCAACAATGCATACCCTGCCTGGTTGTTGCCTCGAAAAAAAATTCTAACATGGCAAATACAAAAATTGAGTACGAACCGATGAACATACTCTTGTGGTATGGTATGCTCATGTACAAGAATAAAAACTTGCAGTCAAGACTATATGACTAAATGGCAGAAGAAGAAGACAATATGGGTCTAAATTTCTTGTTTTAATCCCAGCACTTGACTTAATCAATGTTATAAGAACTATAGAAGCTTTCAAAAAGTGTGAATTAAATATTTAGGATATGCACATACAAGATGAGTAAGGAGACTCAAATGATAATAAGTAACAAAAACCCCATGTTTATGGGGATTGAAAATGAGCAATGATAATCAATTGAAATAAAAATAATCATTCTACCATGAGGTGTGTACCTACGAGGCGTACTAAGCCAGTGTAGTTTCAGCTAGAAGCATGTGCAGTGGGAGGTGCCAACATGTCGCGTGAAGCGGTGAGGCGTGCGAGCTGACCAGGATGGGCAATAGCTACATGAGATAGTCAACTTTGAGATTAGCTATGATGGGAATTATTTGGTCAACATAACAATTGTGCATGAAAATTAATAGGCTTCCTAGTTAGCTGAGCATGCAACAATACCTACTCATGTGGATCATTGAGAGAAACAAGAGATGCAAGAGATTCCAAGAGAAAGAGAGGAGTTGTCTGATCAGCTGCAACAAAAAGTACACAGGTAAGCCGAGACCACCAAAATCTTAATTGTACTGGTGAATCAAAGCAAAATACTGTATGCTACCATATGTTGAAACTATCAGGAAGCAAGAATACATGAGCAAAGAGAAAGATGGTACAAACATGTAAGATCAATCAACTAAGTTAAAACGTACACATTTCTGAATAAATTATGTGTGTCCTATCATGAAACGAAAAGTACAATTTTTTGACAGCAAGGTCCTAGTACGTCTCTAGCTACAAGTGGGCAACAAAAAAAAAACATTTTAGGCTCAAGGTATATCAACTTTTGATTCAAAAGGTTCATCTCAAGCCAATCCCCTTTTTATACGCTGTCATGTTCAAAACAAATAGGGTACCTAAAGCGCCCACAAAGCGATGATGAATGCTCTGTTTTGTAAATATACTACATCATGTTTTGCATGTTCTGAAATTTGGTGAACGTGAGCAACTGGACATGATTCACCAGTAGATTTTCTATCATCTAACAAAAGCTTGTACCAAAACTAATGCGGTAGCTCTACTGTAGTTACGATAATCGTGTCAGGCTTAAGGTCCTTTGGAAAATAATGGCAAGGCGAAAGGACCATATGCATGCATCGTTTTTTCTTTTCCTCTCAATAATTAACTTACATCAATGTTATATGAAAAAATTGTCCAATTTTCAAATGGTGAGAATCAAATATTTATGTTTTGCATATATAAGGTCAGAAGGACACTCAAATTGATATATGGTTAAATATGCCCACCTTTTGTAGCTTTAAAGATGAGCAAAGAAACCCAAATGAAATCAAAATAACTATTGTTCAAAAAACAAAACTAGTCATAGCAAAGCATCTTTACTAATGAAAGGGAGCATCGGCCAGGTGGTGATGTATACAAGATTTTTGCACTAGCCTTTGATTTATTTTTCTCATTTGTATCTTCTAAAATGAAGACAAGATCATAGCCCAAAATGCGACATTTTGTTGTGGCCCAGCGATTTTGGTCCTATCTCAAGCCTCCACGGCTGGTAGAATCATATGCATGCCTACATTTCACCCCCAAAAAAATAGTTGTCTGTTTGAGTGGCTCCATGCGAAGATTTCCTTAGAAAGATTACATGAGAAAGGGGTAATATTATAGAGAAGAGTGGTCAGACCAAACTTACAAGCAAGACAAATTGGAAAAGTGCGAGGCAGCAGCTGCGGACAACAGCACTCAACATCATATTTCCACTAGTACAGTGCGACAAATATACTTTGTGAAATCATGTTGTAAACGCACCCCGGGATTCGTCAATCATGGAAATCACTCCGGCACCCCAAAACAGTGAGTAATAGTCCAAGAAACAGGCCAGGACCGGTCCAAACTGCGAGTCTTGATGACCAACATGTAAGCACACCTTGGGGTTCAACAACCATGGAAATCGCTTTGGGAGCCCAAAAGAGTGGGGAATAGTTCACGAAACGGGCCAGAATCGAACAAAACTGTGAGTGTTGATGACCGACGCGTAAACGCACCCCGGTGTTCGTCAATCGTGGAAATCACTCCGGGATCCCAAAACCGAGTAACAGTCCTGGAAATGGGTCATAATAGGCCCAAGCTGCCATTGTTGATGACCGACAAGTAAATGCACCCTGGGATCGTCAATCATGAAAATCGCTCTGGGAGCCCAAAACGGTGAGTAATAGTCCATGAAATGGGCCATAACCGGTCCATACTGCGAGTCTTGATGACCAACATGTAAGCACACCTTGGGGTTCAACAACCATGGAAATCGCTTTGGGACCCAAAAACGGTGAGTAATAGTCCACGAAACGAGCCAGAATCAACCAAAACTGCGAGTGTTGATGACCGACACGTAAATGCACCCCGGAGATCGTCAATCGTGGAAATTGCACTGAGACCCCAAAACGGTGAGTAATATTGCATGAAACGGACCAGAATTGATCAAAATTGGGAGTGTTGATGACTGACACATAATCGCACCCCAGTGTTTGTCAATCGTGCAAATCACTCCGGGAGCCCAAAACAGAGTAATAGTCCAAGAAACGGGCCCGAATCGGCCCAAGCTGCCATTGTTGATGACCTACACGCAAACGCACCCTAGGGATCATCAATCATGAAAATCGCTCTGGGACCCCAAAACTTTGAGTAATATTGTATCAAACGGACCAGAATCGGCAAAAATGGCGAGTGTTGACGATGGACACTTAAACGCACCCCGGGGTTCGTCAATCCTTGAAATCACTCCGGCACCCCCAAACAGTGAGCAATAGTCCGAGAAACGGGCCAGAACCGGCGCAAACTGCGATTCTTGATGACCAACACGTATGCACACCCTGGGGTTCAACAACCCTGGAAATCGCTTTAGGAGCCCAAAACAGTGCGGAATAGTTCATGAAACGGGCCAGAATCGACCAAAACTGTGAGTGTTGATGACCGACACGTAAACGCACCCCGGTGTTCGTCAATCGTGGAAATCACTCCGGGACCCCAAAACATAGTAATAGTCCAAGAAACGGGCCAGAATCGGCCCAAGCTACCATTGTTGATGACCGATACGTAAATGCACCCTGGGATCGTCAATCGTGAAAATCGCTCTAGGAACCCCAAAATCGTGAGTAATAGTGCATCAAACGGACCAGAATCGGCCAAAATTGCGAGGGTCAACGACGGACACTTTAACGCACCCCGGAGTTCGTCAATCCTGGAAATCACTCCGGCACCCCAAAACAGTCAGTAATAGTCCAAGAAACGGGCCAAAACCGGAACAAACTGCGAGTCTTGACGACCAATACGTATGCACACCATGGGGTTCAACAACCCTGGAAATCGCTTTGGGAGCCCAAAACAGTGAGAAATAGTTCACGAAACGGGCCAGAATCGACCAAAACTGTGAGTGTTGATGACCGACACGTAAACGCACCCCGGTGTTCGTCAATCGTGGAAATCACTCCGGGACCCCAAAACCGAGTAATAGTCCAGGAAACGGGTCAGAATAGGCCCAAGCTGCCATTGTTGATGACCGACACGTAAACGCACCCTGGGATAGTCAATCATGAAAATCGCTCTAGGAGCCCAAAACGGTCAGTAATAGTGCATCAAACGGACCAGAATCGGCCAAAATTGCGAGTGTTGACGACGGACACGTAAACGCACCCCGGGATTCGTCAATCATGGAAATCATTCCGGCACCCCAAAACAGTGAGTAATAGTCCATGAAACGGGCCAGAACTGGTCCAAACTGCGAGTCTTGATGACCAACATGTAAGCACACCTTGGGATTCAACAACCATGGAAATCGCTTTGGGACCCAAAAACGGTGAGTAATAGTCCACGAAACGAGCCAGAATCAAACAAAACTGCGAGTGTTGATGACCGACACGTAAATGCACCCCGGAAATCGTCAATCGTGGAAATTGCTATGAGACCCCAAAACGGTGAGTAATATTGCATGAAACGGACCAGAATCGACCAAAATTGTGAGTGTTGATGACGACACGTAATCGCACCCCAGTGTTTGTCAATCGTTGAAATCACTCCGGGGCCCCAAAACAGAGTAATAGTCTAAGAAACGGGCCCGAATCGGCCCAAGCTGCCATTGTTGATGACCTACACGAAAACGCACCCTAGGGATCGTCAATCATGAAAATCGCTCTCGGACCCCAAAACTGTGAGTAATATTGTATCAAACGGACCAGAATCGGCCAAAATTGCGAGTGTTAACAATGGACACTTAAACGCACCTCGGGGTTCATCAATCCTGGAAATCACTCCGGTACCCCCAAACAGTGAGCAATAGTCCAAGAAACGGGCCAGAACCGGCCCAAACTGCGATTCTTGACGACCAACACGTAAGCACACCACGGGTTCAACAACCCCGAAATCGCTTTAGGAGCCCAAAGCGGTGAGGAATAGTTCACGAAGCGGGCCAGAATC